>PVKZ01005287.1:0-57022 GCA_004027375.1 Macroglossus sobrinus
GGGAGGGGGAGAGGGAGGGAGGAAGGGAGGAAGGGAGGGGGAGGGGAGCTCATCCTTACAAATCTCCCTGGGAAAGCCCGGATGTGAGAGAGGGAGGTCGGGTAAGGAGGGAAAGGGTGGCCCGTGGCCCAGGGTCAAGACCAGACGAGGGCCACCTGGTGGCTGTCCTCCAGGGGGCATCTAGCCCGCTGGGCCCCCGACCCAGTTTCCTCCTGCAGACGTGAGCTCCCCGTCCGTCGGGGAAGTAGCCGCTAACCCACTTAATCCCGCAGCTGGACATCTCCCCACGGAAGGGGCTGAGCCAGTGTCCCACAACAGGACTCGGCGCCTGACACAAACAACAGGGATGACACAGATGACACGGAGACGTGGATGACACGGACACAGATGACACGGACGCGGACGACGCGGGCCCAGGGCTCCCACCTTCGCTGTCCACCCACTTGAGGGTGAGCGGCTGCCCCCGGCGCAGGCTGCACATGTCCCTGACCTCCTCGCACAGCTCCTCGAAGGTGCTGGCCGCGTCCACGCTGGTGATGAGCATGTCCCTGCAAGAGAGGGCAGGGACCGTCACCACGGAGCGCAGGGAGCCGGTTACGTGTGGATGATCGATTATCCAAATCATTGATTAAATAAATGAAACAGAATTTTCCCCAAAGAACCGCCAACCACTCCCGTCAGCCGCCGCCGTGATCGCCCGTGTGCAGAGGGGAGACCCGTCCTGGCTCGTGGGTGCGCCCGGGGGGAGGCGCACGGGGGACACAGAACAGGGGGTGTCGAGAAGCGCCTGCTCGGGCCCCAGGTGCCAGGTCTTCCCATGAGGTCACCCGGGCGCCCGGGGAGGGGTGGCCGAGCCACGGAATTCGTCACACCGTCCCCCAGCCTCGGATGCTGCCGGGAGGGCAAGGGCGCAGGGCCCGGCACGTGTGACAGGAGGACCGAGGCCCAGCACAGCAGTCCAGGGCCCGGCCCGCAGGCCGCAGTCACCCTCGCTGTGGGGAGACGGCCCCCAGCACCCCAACGCTGCACCAGCACTAGCCCAGCCCGTCTGAGCTAGGGAAACTGAGGCACAGAGGGGCCACAGGGCTCCAGAGACAAAGCTCCCACCCCAGCACCCTGGGGTCACCCACACTGACCCACACACCCGCCACCTGACCCAGCAGCCACCAGTCTTCCTGCCGCTGGGAATTCTGGGAGTCAGCGTCGGCCACTCTTTCACCTTTGACCTCTCTCTGCTCCAAGGCCCCCCACCCCGCAGTCCTGCCCCCAGGTGGAAGCTACTGTTTCCCCCAATGCCTCGACCTGGAGACCAAGCGAGCGGCTCTTGCAAAACCCCAGAACCCCGACACCTTGGAAGCGCCTGACGCCAGGCTGTACCAGGGAGGGCTCCGCCCCAGGCTGGAGGGCAGCCAACACGGGGAGGGGCCGCCCCACTCCGCCAGGGGCCACCCCACCCTGCCACCGGACCTCTGGCCACCAGTGTGACCTCATCCAACCCTGAATCAAGCAGCTGCTCTGAGCAATCAGCGCCCTGGGCCGGGTGGCCAGGAGTGGGCACTCAAAGCTGGGGGGACGGCCGCACCCCCGGACTTCTGGGTCTCCCGGGCCACAGGCCGGGCCGGGCTGTGCACGCAGCAGGTCCTGGAGCGGGGAGCAGCCGGCAGCCATCTCTGGGACCTCAGAAAAGCAGGTGTCTGAGACTCAGCCCGGCAGAACAGGGTCTCCGAACCCCCGGCATCACCCGGAACCCCCCGGAAGGCCCCCCTGGAAAACACGGGTGCTGCCGGATGCCACGCAGACTCCAGGGGCTGCATGTCCTCCGAGACCCCGATCTCAAGTCGTGGGGGCCTCGGGGAATGGGCGGGGGGGACCAGGAGAAGCCACCACCAGGGGGGCAGGTGAAGAGCCCCCCACTTTTCATGACCAGCATGTTCAATGTGTCTGACCTTGGCCCCTGGACCTGCAGCCCCAAAACGACCCCCTCCCTGGGCCGCTGGGTGCCTCGTCCAGAGACACAATTTCACGGGGACCTGGGGGGGGCACGTTCTGGGACCAGTGACATTGCGGGTCTCCCGACTCAGGCAGCAGACTGTCCCGTCCGCTGGGACAGTGCAGGAGCACGTCTGGGAAAGCAGGCAGGGAGGGGGTGAGGGGCTGGGCTTGGGGAGGAGCTGTGAGTGCAGCCGGGGAGAAAAGGGGTGTGGGAGGGAGACGGGAGGGGAGGGGACCGAGGAGGGCATGGGGCGGCGGGGAGGAGGGAGCAGAGGTCGCCAGCGGGAGGAAGAGGAAAGCGCGCGGGGCGTGGCCTCCTCTGCCCGGGAACCAGGCGCAACAGGTCACTTTACTCCCGGTAACCGAACCGCTCTCCAGGGGCCGGAGCCAGGGGCGGGGACAGGGCGGGCGCCGCGGCTGGCCCAGAACTCCCAGGGGTCCGCGGCACTTTCCCCAGGCCCCGCCCCCACCTCCCACCCCACTCCCCAGCCCCCGCCGGGCTCAGCGCGGGCAGGTCCTGGGGGGCGGCTGGAGGGAGGGGCTGCTCCCGGCCACCCCGAGCCGCTCTGGGTGTGCAGCGCCCCTCATGTCCCCACAGCCCCTGGTCGCTCAATTCAGAGGCTCCGCAGTCGCCCCGCAGGTCACCCTCTCTGCACGCCCGCGGCCCAGGCCTCCAGAGTTGGGGAGCGGGGCCCAGCTGACACCCCAGCAGCTTTAATTGCCCCAGCCCCCGCTGCGGGCCAGGACACGGGACTCCCGGCCTCTTCAGGTGGGCTGGCCAGGGCGTCGCCAAAAGTCCTTCTTCCCTCTGGCTCTGCTCACCCCCCCACCGCAGCCGAAAACGGGGGAGGCAGGGGGGGCCTGAGCCGAGACCCCAGCAAGAGGCCCAGGTCAAGCGCCCGAGCCCCTGCCCGGCCCGAGGACGCGGGGAGCAGCGCCCTGTAGCCAAGACGACTAAGTTCCCCGCAGGGTCGGCGCTGGCTCCCCTGGCCCGCCTGGCAGCGGCGACTCAAGTCGGGGCACCTGGCGACCAACGCCGGTGGGAGGAGGAGCAGCCGCGGTGCCCGGGGCGCCGTCCACACCGCGCGAGGGGCGGCGGCGGGTCCCCGCGTCGGGCGCCGCGCCCTCCGTCCCCGCCGCGGCCGCCCCACGACCGAGCGTCCAGCGCCCTGGGCCGCTGAGTCCCCTGAGGCGCCCGCTCGCCCCAGGTCACACGAGCGGTGCCGAGTCCGGGGCGCCGGGCGCGGACGCAGGGCTGACCGGTGCCCCAAAGGCCGGGCCCAACGGAACCGCGCCGGGGCCCCGCAGGCGCCCGCCGTCCGCGCAGCCCGCGCGACCCCCGCCGCCGGCCTCCGCCCGGGTCCCAGACGCTCCCCAAACGAGACCTCTGTGGCCGCGCAGCTGGGAAAAGTTAGGAAACCCCGATTTTCAAAAGTTAGCCAGCAGTTGTCACGATGTGACAAAAACTTCGCTCCGTACAGGTTTGTGGCCTCCGCGTCCCCGCCGACGTTCCAGGGAGAGGGCGACGCGGTGGCCGGGGCTGCGGGGCGCGCGGCGACGCCCGCCCGCGAGTCCGAGCCCAGCCCGCCCCGGCCGGGCCGCCCCTGGGCCCCGCGGGGGCCGCGCCGCGCTCGCCTCCCGCCCCGCGGCGCGGTCCCGACGGTCCCCGCTGTCCCCGGCGTCCCCGACGGCCCCGCGGCGCCCGCGCTCACCCGCTGTAGTGCGCCTTCAGGCGGACGCGGCCGCCGCCCCCGTCCATCTTGGGGCCCGTCCTGCTGGGCATGGCGCGCTCGCCGGGCGCGCGGGGCCTGCGCGGGGCCTGGCGCGGGGCCCCCGGCGGCCGGGCGCCAGGTGGGGCGACGGCGGAACGCGGAAGAGCGCGCGCGGCGCCGGGTCCGCGGGCGCCGGGCCGGCCGAGTCCGCGGGCCGGGCCGGGGCGGCGCGCGGGGCGGGCGCGGGGGCGCGCGCGGGCTCCGGCGTCAGGCCCGCGGGGGGGCGGGGGCGACATGGCGACGCGGCCGGCGGCCAATCGGCGGGGCGGGCGGGCCCGGGGCGGGGGCGGTGGCACCTGCGGCCAATAAGGGCGAGGCGGGGCCGCCACCTGGGCCAATCCTCGGGGGACGCCGCGGCCGCAGCCCAATGGCTCGGCGCGGGGACGCTACCTGTCGGGCGGGGCGCGGCCCACCTGCGGCCAATGGGAGCGCGCGTGGCCCGGCTCTGCCTGGCAACCTCCGGCCGCGCGGGCCGCGGGGACTCGGGGAGCCCCCGCCCCGCGCGGGGCCCCTCCGTCCCGTGCGCTCCCGCGCCCGCCGCTCCTGGGCGGGGCCACAGTGTCCCGGGAACTCGAAATGCCCGCTCCCGGGCCCGGCCGCGCCGAGTCCACACTCCAGCCGCCCTCACTCACAAGACCCGGGGCCGTGGAGACGAGCGCTGGTCTCGGGCACAGCGCGGAGGCGTCGCTGGCGATGTGAGTGGCGGGTGGCCCGAGGGAGCCCCGCCTCGGGGCAGGGCGAGAGCGGTCAGCAGCTCAGTCCCCTGACCGGAGCGGCTCTCCGTCCGCTGACCCGCGTCCAGCCCGTTTGCAGATCTGGAGACCGAGGCTGCAAGTGGCAGAGACCCCGGCCAAGGTCGGGGCCAGGAGGGTCCAGGCTCCGGGCGTCGCCTCGGCCACAGCTGCCCGCGCCTCCAGATCCGACTGCAGGGAAGGCCCGTCTGAACTCCGTCCCCTCTGCCCCTAGGTCTCCGAGTCCGCCTTTGCCCAGGATGCCCGTGACCTTCATTTCTGAATCCACGATGACCTCGACCTTTGACCTGGACAGTTGCCTTGCAGCAGTATCCACACACCCCAGCCCCCGCCCCCTCCAACGGCCTGCAGCCTGTGCCCACTCCCCTTAAATGCTGCAACCTCACTGGTGTCAGCCTGGGGGCCCCACACCTGCTGTTAGCAGGATCTCACCTGGGCACCAAGCGGACACCCCAGATTCACGGGTCTGCAGCCCCCTCATCCCTGCCACCTCTGCCGAACCTGTCCTCCCCTTGGCCACACACCCCTGCTGCCCCCCCGCCCCCACCCCACCCGGCTGGCGGCCTCTGACCCCGAAGTCCACTCCCTGCTAAGCCTCCGCCACTCACCTGGACACCCTGGAGGGCTTTCCACTCACTCCCTGGTTCATTCCACAGATGTTTCCTGGCGCCCCGCTGGTGCCAGGCGCTGGAGGGACTCTGGGGAGCCAGGCGGGCACGGAACCCCCGTTCTTCCAGAGGTGGCCTCAGAGAGAGACCTGTCAGCGGCCCCCTCTCACCCGCTCAGGGTGCTGCGAACTCTCCTTAAAAAAACACCCTCTGCACCCCACCCTCTTCCACCCCGCGTTCCGACGCCCCACCCCCACACCCCCACCCCGTCTCTGCTCCTGTTGGCTGCGGAATTCCTGAGGGGAGCTGTGCTCAGCCCTTATCTTCCCCTTATCTCTGCGGCCACTTTCTCTGAGCCCCTCCCCCACCAGGACGCCTGTGTCCGCCGTCAGACTGGGTCCCCCTAGAAACTGGGTCACCCCGGGGTTCCCCAGCCCCCCTCCACCCCCTGCGCGGCTTCCTCCTGGTCTCACAGTTGCCGAATGCCAAGCCCCAGGCTCTGGCTCCAGAGGGCACCCCAGGCTCAGGGTACCCCGTTTCCCCACCACACCCAGCTCCGCTCCTGCAAACCACCCTCCCCCAGGAGCTCCACTCAAAGCCTGGGCGGTCCCTTTGCCCCTCCCCCTGCAGCCCACTCCCCTCCAGCTGCAAATCCATCTGCACCCTGGCCCCCTGTACTCTGATCACCTGGCTGCCTCTCGCCTCAGGGCCTTTGCACATGCTGTTCCCGCTCCCAGGAGCAACTTTGCTCAGACTCACACTTCCTCTGAGTCTCTACCAAGCATCCCTGACACCTGCATCAGTCCACTTGCCCACTCAACCCCCTCTGGGGGACTCTGCCATCCCCAGCCTGGGCACACCGAGTTCCACGGCCGTCCACTGGGCGTGAGGGGGACCAGGCGCGAGGTGTGCCGTGCAGGGCGTGGCGTGGCGCTCACGGGAGGAGCAGGCACCTGCCACGTGCGTGCGCAGCAACCAGGAGATGGATGCGTGGGGTGCCTCTCCCCCTCCCTTCCCCCCCCCCCCCGTGCCAGCCCAGCGGCCTGGTCCCCGCAGCCCTGGGCACGTTCTGATGGCGGCCCTCGGACGTCCCATAGCTCCGGCTGGCGTTGGGGTTTCCTGCCTCGCAGCCCAGCCGGACAGGGAGGACACGCCATCCTCAATACCTGCTGCAGCCAGGCCCGGCGGGCGGGTGGCCATTCCCCTGGACGCCCTTTCTCAACATGCCCGGCCGGGCCCCTGCTGGGCACAGCAGCCACGTCCAGCCCGAGCCCTTTCTATCCGGGGAGGCCCTCGCTGGGGTCGAAGCCACAGACGTCCAGTGTCCCCTGGGTGCTGGCCTCACCTCAGCTGCCACATGGGCACCTCCCCCCTGGGGTCACTGCAGCCCCCAGCCCTGGCGAGGGGGGATGGGAGGAGGGCTGCAGTGGCCCGGCTTGGGTGTGTGTGGGGGTCTCTGCTCTCTGTGGGGTTGGGGCCAGGGAGGGGGTCCTGGGGGAGGCTCCACCCCTGGGTCCGGGGCCATGTCCAGCCCAGGCCCGAGTGAAGGTGCCTGGGCCAGCTGCAGTGCCCAGGAAAGGTGCCCACAACCCCGGGGGTGCAGGCTTCGCAGTGTCGCCACCAATGAGCTCTGCAAAACGCAGCACCACCACCCAGGCCGCCCCCCCCCTCACCAGCCCGGAGGGCGGGGGCAGGGCAGCTCGGGGGCTCCCAGGCCACCACCCTGAGCCACCCTGTTAGGGCCTCAGGGGTAGAGGGAGGGTGAGGTCCTGAGAGACAGACAGGTGTGTCCGGCCGGCGTCTCTGTGTCCACTGCCTGCTCTGCACCCTGGTGGCCAGGCAGGGTGTTTGTTCCCAAAACTGTGGCCCGCTTGCCCCTCCGGACGTGATGGGGGTTGGGACCCAGTCAGCCTGGGTCACTGCCATGTCCCTTCATCTCCGGGCATGTGGCACACAGTGGAACGAACGAATGAATGAATGAATGCGTGAACGAATGAGCGGGCGACGACCCCCCGGAAGTGCTGACCCCGGCCCTGCAGGACCCCAGGCGGCTCTGAATCAGCCTCGCCCCGCCCTGCACACAGGTGTGGGGATGACTCCCTCCCGGTGGGCGGAGCTGGGAGGTGACCTTTGGCCCCGGGCGTGCAGGCCGGGTGGAGCCAGGAGGGCCCTGGCAGCTGAGAGCAAGCAGACGGACCCCCCACTTCTGGGGGTTTCTGTGTGTCCCGATGACCTCAGACCTCACAGAAGTTCACAGTCACCAACACCTCCCGTTTCCCAGTGAAAAATAGCCATGTTGTGGGTTTTCTAAACGTAAAAGTGACAAGGGCTTATTTGTAAAGGGTCAACAACACAGAAAGTGCAGGCAGAGGAGAAACCCTCGGACCTGACCCCCTGCCTCACCCCCAAACGCAGCCGGGCAGGTGCCCCCCCCCCCCGCCGTGGAACCTATAGCCATCCTGTGTCTTGTCACCTGGACCAGAGGGCGGAGTGCAGGGCTGCCACCTGGTGTGGGGCTGGAGGGGCGGGCGGTGCCCAGGGCCAGCAGAGGGCAGAGCGGGGCCCCTGGGCCTCCCGTCAAGGTTCCCCCCACCCCAGGGGGGGGCCTGGCCACCCTCTGATGTTCTTTGAGAAATGTCCTTTCTGGTGGGTGACACTTACAAAGGACTTGGAGATTCACGAGGTGGAGGGTGGGAGCCAGGGCGGGCTGTGCTCAGTGGGACGGAAGCCAAGGCTCCTGCGGGGTCACCGTCCCTTGCGGTGTGGTCCTTCCCCAGGACCCGACCCGGGGGACACTGTCCTCATCAAAGCTCACAGGCCGAATTCGCGAGGTGCGAGCCAGCACCTGTGGAGCCCGGGCGGCCATCGGTCATCCAGCAGGGGTGGGGCTGACCCCGCGGGGTGGCGGGGCCCCAGCAGGTCACGGAGAGGGCCGCGGACGCCTGGACACCACCGACAGGCGCTCGGGCCACGCAGCCGAGGGAGTCGTCGGGTTTTCAGAAACTGGTCCGGAGTGGTGTCGACTTCGCTCGCCCATCCGTTCGTGCAGCGATTTTGATTGGGGTCCCACTGGGCCCCCCGAGCTGCGCCAGGAGGCAGTGGTGAGCGGGCCGGAGGGGGCTGCTCCCCCGTGGCCCCTGCACACTGGTGGGGGGCCGGGCCACTGTCCCTGCGTCTCGGAGATGTGGCAGCTCGGCTGCTGAGAGCAGGGTCTGAGAGGGCCCGGCGGAGGCCGGCTGGGGCTCTGCGGTGTGTGTGGGGCAGAGAGCTTGCCTGCGCGTGGTCCGGAGGAGGGACAGGCGAGGCGTGGACAGAAGTGCTGCAGCAGACCAGGGGGCCTCGCAGGCCGTGTGAAACAGGGTGGGGGAGCCCCAGAAACTCAGAAAAGGTGGCTCCACGCCACTGTGCAAGGCCCTGCCTGGGGGAGAGCGGCCTCACCTCCCCCTGCGGGCTTCCGGGCTTGTCTGTGTGTCCGTGCGCGCGTGTCTGTGCGTCCACACGTGTGTCCATGTGCGTGTGTCCATGTGTCTGTGTGTGTGTCTGTGTGTGTCTGCACATGTCTGTGTCCATGTGTGTGTGTCTGTGTGTCCACATGTGTCCATGTGCACGTGTCCACGTGTCTGTGTGTGTGTCTGTGTGTGTCTGCACATGTCTGTGTGTCCATGTGCGTGCGTCTGTGTCCACATGTGTGTCCATGTGCACGTGTCCATGTGTCTGCGTGTGTATCTGTGTGTGTCTGCACATGTCTGTGTGTCCATATGCGCGTGCCCATGTGTCCGTGTGCACGCGCCTGTGTGTGTGCGCGTGTCTGTGCGCTCGTGTCTGTGTGTCCACACATGTGTGTCCATGTGCACGTGTCCATGTGTCTGCGTGTGTCTGCACATGTCTGTGTGTCCATGTGTGTGTCCATGTGTCCGTATGTACACACCTGTGTGTGTACGTGTCTGTGCACTCATGTCTGTGTGTCCACACCTGTGTCCATGTGCACGTGTCCATGTGTCTGCGTGTGTGTCGGTGTGTCTGCACATGTCTGTGTGTCCATGTCCGTGTGCACGCACCTGTGTGTGTGCGCGTGTCTGTGTGTGTGTGTGTCCTTGCGTCTGCATGCCTGTCTCTGTGTGTCGGTGAGAGTGTGTCTGCACCTGTCTGCGTCTGTGTGCGCGTGTTCATGTATCCACATGCGTGTGTCTGTGTGTGCGTGTCTGTGTGTCTGTGCGTCCATGTGATGGACTCACAGACACACCAGTGATGGCCTCTCAGCTCCAAACCCACTGTTGATTCCAGGCGCAGCCCCTCCGCCGTGAGTGGGGGCGCGGTGGCATCTGGGCGGGATCAGGCCTGGCGGTGGGACCCACTGGCGGGAGCCCCGAGCGTGTTGACCGCATCCCTGGGCCCCACCCACCCTCCGCTGGTGGCCCGAGCGTCTTTTTCCCGGGAGCGCAATGCTGCGCGGCCCCAGGAGAGGGCGCAAGAGGGTCGCGGCAGGAGGAAGCTGCTGCACTTGCTGGAGCCGGGGGATGCTTGGGGAGCTGGGGACGCCGGCCGAGGTCGCTGGCAGAGGACATCGGGGGCTCTGCCCAGCCTCGAGTTCACTGCGCAGACTGAGCTCCAGCCTCGGGAGGGAGGTGTCGACCCGATCACCCACCAGGGGCACCTTCCTCACCAGCCCACTCACACCCCCTGCCCACCTGTGGTCACTTCACAGCATCGTCACCCTTGGCACGAATGGCCCCCAGTGGATACAGTGTGTGCATGTGCACGCGCGTGCTTGTCTGTGTGTGTCCATGTGTGCATCTGTGAGTGTACGTGTGTGTTTGTATCTATCTGAGTTTCTGTGTGTGTGTGCGTGTCAGGGTTTCTGTGTGTGCGTGTTTATGTGTGCATGTGCGTATCAGGGTTTCTGTGTGTGCGTGTTTATGTGTGCACGCCTGTGGGTTAGCATGTGTGTGTGCATGTGTGTGTCAGGGTTTCTCTCTGTGTGTGTTTATGCATGTTTATGTGTGCACGCCTGTGGATTTGCATGCATGAGTGTCCCGTGTGGGGGATGTGCCGGGAGAGGCCGTGTCCGGTGAGGCAGGACAGAAAGGAAGGGCGGGGTTGCCGTGTCCAGGACTTGGAGAAGGAAGAGGCTGGACGGGGACAGAAGGGCTGGGAGGACCCTGACCTCGCATGTGGACAGGGCTGGACGCTGCGGTGCCAGGCAGCGTTCTGTGTCACCTCCCACGCACCCACCCACCGTGTCTCGTCGCAGAGGCCTGCAGCATCAGTGCACCTTGGGCACAGGTGCCCCCGCGGGCCACCCCTGGCAGGGTCAAAGGTGGGAGCAACCGTGGCGGGCTGCAGAGTGGGGCCGAGTCCCTCAGGGTTCGTGGGACATTTGCAATAGAACGCTGTGCTCACACGTGCACGCCTGCACACAAACACGCATGCGCGTGCACACACGCACATATGCACGCCTGCACACAAACACGCATGTGCGTGCACACACGCACATGTGCATGCAGGCACACAACACACATATGTACACACGTGTGCACACATGCACACACACAGGCACACACCCAGGCTTTCACTCGCTCGAGCAGAAGTAGCTCTGCCTGGACAGGAGGTGGGACCCCTGCCCAGGGTCCCCAACAAACCAGCAGATGGACCAGCAGGTCCCTGCCCAGCGGGCGCTCACAGCCCACGGCCTCACGACCCCGCTGTGTGCAGTGTGTCTAAGATACCCCGGGACTTCGTCATCCAGCGTCAGGAGCCTCCTGTGGGCTGAGCCCAGGCTACCACGCCCAAGGGACAGCCAGCCACGGCCAGAGACAGCACTCGGCACCCGATGACCCCCAACGACGCTTCCCAGGCGGGCAGCTGGAGCCGACAAACTGCTCCCAGGACGGACCTCGTCTAATCCCACAACTGCTGGGGGGCGGGGCGGGAGGGATGCCTGCAGCTTTGACACACGGCACCTCTGAGCCCCTGCAGCGGGTGCTGGGTGCCCGAGAAGTGCTCCTTGGGGAACAGTCGGCACCTGGGGGAACCAGGTGTCCTGAGCAGACGTGAGCCCTGTGTGGTGACGCCCAGCTGCCGTGTTCTGGTGTCAGAGCTCCACCTGCTGTATGCCACACCTGCGACATGTGGCAGCCACCTCCAGCCCTCCGTGTGGTGCCATGGGGGTGCCTGCTCAGCCGGCAGGCAGGCAGCCCGGGGGAGGGGGAGCTAGTGACGAATGCCCAGCCCCCCATTCTTCAAAGGGACAATTCAGGGGTGCATCCCCCATGCTCTGTGGAGATCCCCGGTGGGGTTGGGACCTGGGTACCCCAGTCCAACAAAACACCTCGTCAGCTTCCCCACTTCCTGCACTCTCCCTCCACCCATGCCCCTGCCTCTGGGGGGGCAGCGCCCCTGGACCGGGCTGACCAGTGTCCTCCAAAACCCATGTCCACCCCGGGCCTCAGAATGGACCTGATCTGGAAACAGAATCTCTGCGGATGTGATGAGTTAAGATGAAGTCACACTAGGCTAGGGCCCTTCCGATGACAGGTGCCTAGATGAGAGAGGACACTCAGAGGACAAGGCCATGTGACCACGAACCGCAGCGATGAGCGGAGGCGTGACAGGGCAGGGACGGCCATGGGGCGCCGGGATGGGGCTGGGGCTGGGGCTGGGGCGGGCCCCCCTAGCAGCAAACTCCTGCCCGCACCGTGCCTCGGGCTGCCAGCCCGCAGAGCTGGGACAGGATGGGTTTCTGTTATGTTAATCCCCCGGTCTGAGGTGCTCTGTTCCGGCCACCCCAGGACGCCGATCCCCCTCCCCAGACAGACTCCCCGCACCCATGTCCTCGTCGCAAGCTCTGCTTTTGAGGGGACCTGGCCGATGCCCCCGGGTGTGGCTGCGCGCCATCTGCCGCCTGCGTGCAGGTGAGACTGATTTGCTGGGGCGCTGTCCCCTGGCTCTGGCCCTCCACGGGGGTGGGGGGCGTGGGGAGAAAGCTGCTCCAGCTCCCCGGGCAGCAGCGAGTGTCCACGCTGGCCACACGCACTGCAGCCCCCGCTGGAGAGGACAGACAAGGAAGCAGGCGCCCGCCACCCGCCCCTCGCGGGCCCAGGTGCCCGGTGGCAGGAAACGCTGACTTCCCCTCGGCCGGCCCTCCATCCGCGCGTGTCATCGGCCCCGGAATAGCACCGCGCGTTTCAAAGCAGCCGTCCCTCCCGTCCCTCTTTCCTGGCCTGTAAACGCGCGGCAGAAATAGCAGCCAGCCGGCTGCGGGGAGTGATTGCTGGTGGCAGAATCAGGCGAAGGCTCCTGCCCGGGTGGGCCGCGCCGCGTGGGCGCCCGAGGCGGCACCAAGCCGCCTGAAATAGCTCCTCGTGGGCACGGCACGGAGAGAGGGCGGCCGAGCCCAGGGCTGGTGGCAGAGGGGCGCTGGGGGGTGGGGGGGGCGGGTCCTGGCAGCAGAGCCCAGGGGGCCCCGCTGACCTCTGCACTCATGCGGCCTGGCAGCTCCGTGAACTCTGAACCCACCTTCGTGTCCCCCAGAGGCCGGGCCTTGGGCAGGACCCCAGGTGTCCCTGGGTGAGGGGCGGTGTGGGCAGCCTTGGGCCCCGCTGGCAGCTTCAGTGCACTGTGGGGCTCGGGCGACCCCCTCACCTGCCCCCCATGACCCTGCAGCTTCCAGGGGGGAGGGGCACGGTGCCCCTGCCCATGGCCAGGTCACGAAGAAGGGAGGGTGCCCAGGTGGGGGAGGGGAGCGGGGGCGCCCGTCCCCACAGCAGTGGTCTCTTCTGTCGCTGTAGGCGGCTGGCTTGGCCTGGGGGTGGCCTGGACCTCCGGTGACACAGACCCAGCTCTGCGGTTCCTCAGCCGCCCGCTCTCTGCTCGCTCCCCACCCTCGTCACGCTGGCACCTCGGGGCCCTGCTCCCTGGCCTGCCCCACCCCCAGCCTGCCCTTGACCTTGTTCCTCTGAGTAGGGGCCCACAGGGGCGGCAGGGTGCCAGGAGGGGTCCTAAGCAGGGCTGGAGCTGGAGGTGGCGAGCCGGCCATGGTGTGGGCAGGGGGCCAACGCCTTCCTCTGCCCCCGGACAGCCCTGTCCTTTGGGAAGCACCTGGACCTCAGTGGTGACGG
This sequence comes from Macroglossus sobrinus, assembly GCA_004027375.1. NCBI lineage: Eukaryota > Metazoa > Chordata > Mammalia > Chiroptera > Pteropodidae > Macroglossus > Macroglossus sobrinus. The sequence continues at coordinate 13,242 of PVKZ01005287.1, forward strand.
CCAGGGGAGCCCAGGCGGTGGGTGAGCGTCCTCCAGGATCAGGCCCTCGCGGCCTGGGGACATTGGGGACCCTGGGCAGGTTGTGCCAGCCGAAGGCAGGTGGCCTAGCCAGACCCCCTTTCCGATCCACAGCAAGTCACCATCATGCTCCCCTCAAGGTGGCTCGGGGCAGGGACCCCCAGGAAGGGTACCATGGTGCTGGCTGCCACCCTGACCCCAGCAGAGCACTGCGGCTGGCCGGCCTCGCCCCCTGGAGCCACCTCCCGACCCCGCGGCCCGCAGCGGCCGGCAGCCCCTCCACACGCTCCCGGTTCTCCCAGCAGCGCCAGGAAAGCCGGACCCTTCCTAAGAGCTGCTTGTCAGACCTGCAGTCACCCAGCTACGGCCTTGTCACCACCCCGTATGGCCTCGTTACCACCCCGTCCGTCCGAGGTGGCAGCAGAGGTGAGAAGGGGCTGGGCGTGGTGTGTGGGGACTTGCTGGGCCCTGTCCCCCATCACCGCGTCCGAGAAGGCACCGCAGCCATAGGACCAAGAGACCAAGGAGGGGCTGAGACTCCTCGGGGCCCCTCCCACTGATGCCCCCAACGTGGCCGCACGGCTCAGCCTCGGAGACGCAGCCCCCGAGTCCCTGCATCCCAAGCTCTCCAGGCGCCGGGAGAGGCGGCCACAGTCCCCACACCGTGACAGGACGTCCCCGCACCGAGGTGCTGGCTTTATTACATGCTGGATGGAACGAAAGCCCGTGGACGCCCCCACCTCGTGGGGCAGAGCGCAGCGTCCACGCCCGGCCCCTCCCGCACTAGGTCCAAACCCACAGACCAGGGTCTTGAGTCCACAGTCACTTTCTGAGTCCAGAGCTGAATCCCCAGAGGGCCCTGCACGGCCTGGCTCGGTCTCGGGGTCAGGCCGGGTCCGCAGGGAGACGCGTGGGGGGCCAGGGCGTGGGGGGGCCAGGCGGCCTCTGGGGCGGGGGCGGGGACAGAGCAGGGGCTTGGGGAGGCCCAGGCTTCCCTCTCGCTTCACGTGGCCCCCCGTCCCGGCTGTGAACGCGGCAGACGCACGGAGGGGCCGTCGGCTCGGGAGGGCGGGGCCGGCCGCGGCTCACATGGCGTAGGCCGCCCAGTAGATGACGTTGACGGCGGCGAAGGCGGCGGGGAACACGGCGCGCGCGTAGATGTCGATGGTGTCGGCGTCGATGGGCTTGAAGAGCGCGCGGAGGCCGCCCGGGCCCCCCGCGCGGGCGCCCCCCTGCTTCTCCGTCTCCCCGGTCTCCACCTCCACCGACCGGTAGGAGCCCACGAGGTTCCCGGGCACGCGGCACGGCCGGCGGGACACGGCCAGCTCCTGGGACAGGCCCGCGGCGGACAGCGAGAACAGCACGATGGCGTTCTTCACGTCCATCTGCGGGAGGGGGCGGGGCGGGGGGCGGGGCTGAGCGGCCGCCCAGCCGGGGTGGCCGGGGCTGCCACACGGGATCCCCGCCCAGGCCAGCGGCTCTGCGCCCCTGCCAGGGCCGCAGCGACCCTCAGCGGGCTGGGGCGCAGGGCTGCAGGTGACACCCCGGAGCAATCCGCCGAGAGCCCCGGGGTGGGCCCCGGAAAAAGGGGCCGCCTCCTCCCTGTGCCAGGTGCGAGTGTGCGCATGTGTGTGTGCCAGGTGTGTGTGAGCATGTGAGTGTGAATGTGTGCATGCATGTGTGAATGTGTGTGCATGTATGTGTGAGAGAGAATTATGTGCATGTGTGTGAGAATGTATGTGCATGAGAATGTGTGCACGTGTGTGAGAATGTGCACATGTGTGTGAATGTGTGTGACAGGTGTTAACGGGTGTGTGCATGCATGTGTGTGCATGTGTGTTTGAATGTGTGCATACACGTGTATGAATGTGTGTGTGTGAGAATGTGTGTGCCTGTGTGACAGGTGTGTGAACGGGTGTGCACATGCATTTGTGTGCAAGTGAGTGTGAATGTGTGCATACATGTGTATGAATGTGTATGTGAGAGAATGTGCATGCCTGTGTGTGTGCCAGGTGTGTGAATGGGTGTGTGCCTGGTGTGTGACCATGTATGTGTGAGCATGTGAGTGTGAATGTGTGCATACACGTGTATGAATGTGTGTGTGTGTGAGAGAATGTGCGTGCCTGTGCGTGTGACAGGTGTGTGAACGGGTGTGCGCCTGCATGCGTCGGGGAGGCGTCCTCGGCCCAGAGCTGACGACCTGGCCCAGCCTCACCTCTGCCCTCTGCTCTGCGACCTTGACCTTGGCCTTCTGCTTCTTGCGGTAGTCGGCGTTGAAGTGGGCGAAGGCGTACTCCACCAGCGCAGCGAACACGAACACATAGCAGATCCAGAAGTACACGTCCAGCGCCTTGATGGCCGACGCCCGCGGGAGGGAGGAGCGGGCGCTGACCATCAGCGTGGTCATGGTCAGCACCGTGGTGATGCCTGGCGGGAAGGGCGGCGCCCTCACTGCCCGGTGCGGGGCGCCGGGCTCCCGGGGGGGGGGGTCCTGTCCGCCCGCACGCCCGCCCCCTCGGAGGACGGGCCAGGCCCGCACCTAGAGACACCCTGGCGGGCACCGCGGCCTGGCTGATCCAGAAGGAGACCCAGGACATGGCGACCAGCAGGACGGAGGGCATGTAGGACTGGATGATGTAGACGCCCCGGTTCCTCCGGAGGTGGAAGTGCAGGCTCAGCCGGGGGAACTGGCCGGCTGCGGGCGGCCGCCTGTCAGCCCAGTTCCGTCCGCGCCCGGGGCCACCGCGAGCCTCCCTCCAAGGAAGGAGGGCCCCGGCTTCCCCGCCTCCCCACGCCTGATGGGCCGGGGGTGCCCCCACCTCCGGGGCCTCAGAGGAAGAGCTGGCCCTGCCGCGGGGCCGCCCACAAGGAGGAGGAAGGTTCCAGCACTGCTGCCGGGTGGACAGGCCCTCCAGCCGGGGTCAGCCGCCCCCTCCCTGGCCCGGCTCTCCAGTAGCACAGCCTGCTCCCCGGCCCTCCTCCCCGACCCTCCTCCCCGACCCTCCTCCAAGCACAGCCAAGTTCAAAGAGCGGTCTTGCTGGGCTGGGCTTGCCAGCCTCCACGAGCAGCCCCACAGCCCAGGGAGTACCCCGCACCCCTCACGCCACCCCCACCCCTGGATGCTGCCAGCCCCCAGGGAGCGACAAAGGACCGAGGACCAAGGCGGAGAGTGCCACCCACGTCCCCACCGTGGCTCATCCTCAGCGGGACGGGACGCAGCCCGCGCCCACCAGGGGTTCCGGACAGCAGCCCCGGGGGCCCTCGAAGGAAGCACGGGGTGGGGGGCCGGCTCGCGGGGAGAGGCCGCTGGAGGCCGCGGTACCCGATTTGAAGTTCATCAGCTCGGTGGTGAAGCGGTAGCTGGTGATGGTGAACTGCGCCAGCTGCAGCTTGTCCAGCCCGTGGATGTGCTCCTGGTTCTCAGACCAGTAGTAGACGATGTCCTCGGACGAGTAGCCATCTGTGGGAGAGCCACCGGGCAGCACAGCCACCGCCCTCCGCCCCCAGCAGCCCGGTGGGAGCGCCCTGCCCACGTGGGGGCTGAAGCAGCAGTGACTCCGGGAGCCGCGCCTGGCACCTCCAGGTGGATGGGGCCAGAGGAGCCGGCAGGCACGCAGGTCACCATGGCCAGGTGAGCCGCAGGGGCTGCCCCCGGCCCCACGAGGCACGTATATGCATTGTCGGGGCTGCAAAGCCCAGGAGGGCAGGGCTCTGGCCCATGGGAGGCAGGCCGGGCTGCTCAGGCCTTCCAGCCCCTTCCCTTCCCGCCTAGCTCCTCGCTCCGTGGACGCCCTGGGCCAGGCCCCTGCCCCCCGACACCGAAGGCCCGGGGAGGCCAGCGTGGCCACCCGCACGAGCGCCCGGCCCGCTCGGCACTCACAGCTCTCCAGGTGCAGCATGCACTCCTGCTCGTCCATCGGGTACTTGGCCAGGTCCATGTCGCAGGCCACCGTGGAGGTGATGCTGTCCAGACAACAAGCCGGTGAGGCCCCCGAGGTGAGGCCGTCCCCTGACCCGTCCAGAGGGGCCAGCGCGCCTGCCGCCTCGCACGCCGGCTCTGATGGCAGGTGCCGGCCTTGGGTGGACACTGAAAACCGGTCGCTGTACAGACAGCGCGGGAACGCGGTCTCCTTCGGCCGTCAGGGGCTGGATTTCCGTCCCTTTCTCCATCCTTCCAAAACGCCCACTGGTTGGCCAAGCCGGGCCGGGAGGCGGGTCCAGCCTAAGCACCGCGGGTGGTCCCGCTGACCCTGCCCCGTGGGAGACGGCCTGCGCAGGGCCTGGGTGCCAAGTGCTCTGATTTTCTAGGAGAATTTAGGTTCCCGTGCGATCCCTCTGATTTTTAAAATGTCATTTCCATTTTTAAAAGGCACATGTGCAAACCCACGGACACACATGTTCCAAGCAACGCAACGCAACGCACACTTGCCGGAAGGTGGACACGGCGTCCGCCACGGACAAGTGGGCACGGACACCGTGCCGGACCCGCCCGTGGGATGTTTCTCAGCCAAGAAAAGCAACGGGGTTCAGTGAAGGCTGGACGAGCCTGAGCCCCCGAGCCCCGTGGGAGGCCGCGGGCGCCGATGGCCGCGGGGTGTGACGCTGCGCAGAGTGCGGGGATTGGGCCCATCCACAGACGGAAGACGACTGCGGTTCAGCAGGGGTGGGGGTCGGGGGGGAAGACTGCCGACTACGCGGGTGCGGGCTCTCCTTTCGGGGGGGACGAAACATTTTGGAGCTAAAGGTGACGTTTGTGCAGCATCGTGAACATGCTGAATGCCGCTGGGCCGTTTGCTTTTAATCGGTCGATTCTAGGCTATGTGATTTCACCCCAATTTATTTGTTTGTTTATTTATTTTACGCCTATAGCGCCCGATCTTCCTAGGTGGTCTCCCATCCAAGTTCTTCACCCCAATTTAAAAAAACAAAAGGCATCATGTTGGCCAAAAAGCTGTATCTGCCAACTTCCGGTGGGCGACTTCCGTGGGCAGCCCTTGATTGCCAGATGTAAATAGCGCCCCCCACTCCCGGGCTTTCCCTGGTTGGGGGCCGGGTGGCTGGGGCGCGGTGGGGCGGGGCGCGGCGGGGGCGGCGGGGCTCACCGGATGCTGTACAGGATCACCCCGTCGGGCTGCAGCCGGATGAGCTTGTTCTCCACCGTCACGTCGTGGAACCAGGCGGACTTGGCGTTCACGATGAAGGTGTCCGGCAGCCAGAGCTTGTCCACGAAGCGGCTGTCCAGGCCCAGGGTCTCGTTGGTGTGGTTGTAGGACAGCCGGCTGTCCCGCCAGCTCTGGTGCAGGAACACCGTCATGGTGTACTCCTGCGGGGGGCGGGGGCGCCGCGTCAGCCTGCGGGGCCCGGGGCACGCGCGCGTGGGGCGGGGAACGGGGTGGGGCGGAGGCTGGCCGGCACCTACCATGTTGGCTTCGGAGATGTGGTCGATGCTGGCCACCTCGATGGCCAGCGCCACGTTCACGGGGGGCCCTGCGGGGAGGGGGCGTGGGGCTGAGGCCGGCCAGGCAGGGCCGTCCTGGTGCGAGTCTCCCATGAGGCCTTGGGGGGTCCGCCTTCCTAGCTGCGTCCCTGGGGGTCAGCACTGGAGGCCTGCCACACGCCCCCGGGGGGCCCGGCGCAGAGCCTGGGGCTCCCGCCCTCCGCCGGGCCCCGGGCCCCGGGCCCCGACCACCGCGCTCACCTCCGATGCCCGGCCGGAAGTTCCGGGCGTAGCCCTGCATCAGGCCGTCGAGGTTGGGGAGCCAGGAAATCTCCAGGTTGGAGCCGACGTAGTCCCCAATGTCATTCATCGCTCTGGAAGCGGAAGGCCCAGGGTCACAGGCAGGGCGCCAGGGACGAAGCCAGGGCCCCCTCTCGGGGATGGAACTTTGTCCCAGGCACCTAGGCCCGGGCGGACAGGGACAACCACAGCGAGAGCCCCTCGGGGCCAGGAAGCTGGCCAGAGACGAGGGCCGGGCCGGGGCGTGGTCTCTTCCAGCAGCCTCTGCTCTGCTGCCCGCCTGCATGGCCAGGGTCCCCCGCTTGGTGACCCCAGGGTTGCCACGTTAGGGTCCCTCATCAGAGAGGACTCCAACAAGGTCACACGGCCCCCTTTCAGCTCTGAGGAGGAAACGTGCTGCAGGGGGTGACTTGGGACAAAAGGTGCGTGACCAGGAGCCAGAGAGCTGGGGAGGAGTGGCAGGTGAGGTCCCAAACCTGACACAGGGCCAAGCCGAGGGCCCACGGGAGGCTGCTGCCAGCCTCTGGCTCTCGTCCCTTCCCGGGCAGGCAGGCCCAGGCCTCGCCCCCAGGGTCCCCAAACTGCCATGTGCTTCTGGGGCTTAGCCCAAGTCCAGAGACGCTGGGAGCTGCGCCTGCTGGTTGCCGGCTAATCCCGCTGACAGCCTGGCAGAGCCACAGGGGGTGTCCCACACATGGCAGGCCTCGTGCGCCCCACACAGCGGGGCGGCCAGAGCACTGAGCGTCACCCCTCCTCCTGCTTGCCCGACCTGGGGTAAACAGTGTCCCCCCAAATTCATGTCTACCCAGCACCTGAGAATGCGACCTGACTCGGACGTGGGGTCTTTGCATCTGTGGTCAGTTAAGACAAGATCTCGCGGGACTGGACGCCCTCGATTCAGGGTCTGGTGTCCTCATGACAGACGCACGGGGAGGGGGCCCCCGTGACAACAGGACAGTGGCTGGAGCGACGCAGCCGCCAACCAGGACTCCGGGCACCAGGAGCCAGACCGGCCGGGGGCGGACCCCCCGAGCCTGGGAGGACACGACCCACCCACACCTCAATTTCAACTTCAGCCTCCAGAATCACAAGGGAATACATTTCTGTTCTTTTAAGGCTCCCAGTTTGTGGTCACTTGTCGTGGCTGCCACAGGAGTGTGACCCCCCTCCTCGGGGCTGCCCACAGTGGGGGAGGGGCACCTCTCCTAAATCCCAGAGGGGAAAGGAGAAGGGACGGCCTTGTGCTCCCCGAACCCTCCCCTCTGACAGGTCACCCTGGGCCCCAAGCCGGGCCTGAGGCAGGATCCGGATCCTGGAAGCTGCCGGAAGCCTGCGGTTGTGGCTCCCTCTGCCTGGAGACAGACCCCCTGAGGTGAGCTGTGGCCATGGCTGCAGTGAGACCAGCGGCCCTTCTGGCTGTGGCTTGCAGTGCACTGCAGACCCCTCCTCTCAACGGTGGGAGCCACACCCTAGGCGCCCCTTGGGCTCCTGCTCCCTCTGGGGCTGCATCCTTGTCCACGGCCCGCTGGCACTCGCTCCTGCTTGTCAGCACAGCTGAGCCAAGGCCTGGGGTTTAGACTCCACGTTCAGCCCCTTCCCCAGCGCCCCACCCGGGCCCACGGTGGCCCACGCGCCCACCTCTCCCCCTCCCACCCCCGTCAGCCCCCCCACTCCTCCAGAGCCAGCCAAGGCTCCCTCTGAGCCTCTGTCTCCACCCCCTCCCCTTCCAGCCAGTCACCCGCCCCTGGCAAGCCCCACTGCCTCACCCAGGGTCCACAGCACGCTGGGGGCTCTGGGCCAGGAGCCCTGTGATCAGACGCCCATTTCAAATCCATGGTTTGGGTGGGAGAATGGAAGCACCGGGGGTGAGGGAGGGATCTGGGGTGATGTGAGTGGTGCAGGGGGTGGGCGGGAGGTGGACGCAGCTGAGAGAGGAAGGGGCCTGGCCCAGACGGGGGCCACCCGGGACCTGGGGTCTCCGGCCTAAATGCCGGAGGAGCTGTGGGTGGGTGCACGAGTCCCACTGCTGAGTTTGTGGCCGAGCTGCCAGGTGCACCCCGGCCCGGACCGGTGACCCTCACACTGTACTCTCAGGGCCTTCAGAGGCCCCCCGGGCTGCCTGGGTTTGGGAAGCACGGGCTGGGGGGCAGGGCGCCCAGGCCCTCGTCCCTCTCATACATGGTCTTTGAAGGTCGCCTTCGGGCCAGGAGTTCCTCAGCCAAGGGAACCCGTAGACCTCCGATCCCTCCCGTGGGACCACCTCGGTCCCCCAGGCCATGGCCGGCCCAGGCTGGGGAGGGCTGGCCCTTTGTAACGAGGTATAAGAGGGAATTTGGTGGAGTCTTGGCCCCAAATATGCACAATTAAAACTGCAAATGGAGGTCACCCTGAAGGTCGGATGTAAAGGGATTCAAAACTGGCTTTATTTTTGGACTGGCCCAGCTGCCACCCTGTGACAGCGGCAGCCGGGAACGAGGCCGTCAGGAGACACTGTCCTTCCCGGGCCTGGGGGGTGTTGGCGCAGGCAGGCACGTCCCCTCCACCTGGGCCGCCGGCCCGTGCAGGACGCCAGGGCAAGGCCTGGAGGAGCCCCCGGCACGGCGCTGCCAGGAAGTGGCACGAGTCTAGTAGATTTCCTTGTGAGAAGGGGCGGGCTACCCCCACGCCCCCTGTCACCTGGCTGGGACACTGAAGGCCACAGCGCCCAGGACGGAGCGCTGCCCTGCAGCCTGGGTGCGGGGCAGAGTCACCAGGCCCGGCTCCCCAGCGGGAGCTCCGTGTGTGGTGAGAATGGGGGGACTCTGGCCAGCACCTCGGGAGAGAGCTTCTGACTCATCCGACAGCCTGGCGCCCAGTGGTGGCCCAGGGCTGGGCTTCCTTTGGGGACACATGCCAGGCCCAAACTCCTAGGCTGGAGCAGCCACCACAAAATCACAGGCAGCTTCCTCCTGCACGCTGGATGTCAGCCTCCCTTTCCCTGCTGGCCCCACTGAGAAACACACCCACCCCTGTCACTCGTCTGTGCCTCTGGGGACAGAAGAGGAAGGTGGGTGTAGCTGAGTGAAGCAGCAGGTTGTCCTCCCTCTGAGGACCCCGCTGCCACACGCACACATGCGCACGCACACACGCAACGCACGCACGAGGGCCCTGACGGCTGTTTTCAGAGCAACACCAGCCACACTGGCACCTCAGTTACCAAGGCAAAGAGGAGGACCGTGACGAGCGCACGGTGAGCTGTCGGCACAGCTTCTCCAGGGAGACGGAGGTGCCAGCAGCAGAGGAGGGCCACCCACTCAGTGTGCAGCTGGTGAGCTCGGTGCCCACTGCGTGAGTGGATCTCCGGACTGGGGGGAGGCGTGGCTTCGGCGGGACCCGCCCCCAGTGCCACTCAGGACAGCCCTGCCCGCCCCACCGAGCCTCTCCCCCACCAGGAGCCCCTGGGCTCCCCACTGCGCTGCGGCAGCCAGAACGGGCCCCTCCGTTAGTCCCACTGTCCGCGCTGCTGCGGGCCGAGGACCCAGACGCCGAAGGGAGCGGGGTACAGCCCTTCTGGTTTCTGGAGGGGCACAGCTGATGGAAGGAGGCCCCAGAGGGCAGCACCGCGCAGTCTGCAGGTCACGTGCGGGGGCCCGCAACGCCCGGGGCTCTCCCCTGGCCAGGCCGGGGCCTCATGACCCGTCCCCACAAACAGGCCCCTCCCTCACCCAAAACACAGGTGCTTGAGGGGTCAGAGTGCAGAATATTTCAGTTTTAGAAAGACGACGTGGCGCGTGCGTGGGGATCCGACGTGGCGCGTGCGAGTGCGTGGGGAGTTCCGATGTGGCGTGTGCGCGTGTGTGAGGGTTCCGACGTGGCGCGTGCGTGGGGGATCTGACGAGGCGCGTGCACGTGCGCATGCGTGGCGGATCCGACGTGGCGCGTGCGCGTGGTTCCGACGTGGTGCATGCGCGTGTGTGGGGGTTCCGACGTGGCGCGTGCGCGTGCGCGTGGTTCCGACGTGGTGCGTGCGCGTGTGTGGGGGTTCCGACATGGCGCGTGCGCGTGCGCGTGGTTCCGACGTGGTGCGTGCGCGTGTGTGGGGGTTCCGACGTGGCGCGTGCGCGTGCGTGGGGGATTCTGGAGAACTTCCCGTAGGATGTGTATGAAGACGCCCCGAAAAGGGCTGAATGAAGACAAACGAGCCTCGTGGGGACAGGACGGGCCTCCCCGCCGCAGGAGTTGCGGAGTCAGGCCTGGGCTAAGACGTGGGGTTCAGAGCGGACTGGATTTCAGGGTTGTTGAAGTGGCCGTGGGCTCCGCTCGCGCCTCAAGCCTTTGACCTTCCCGGTCCAGGGAAGTAGGAATGGACGAAGGAGAAAGGCCTGCGGGGCACTACGAAAGCGCACAGCCCTCCAGAGGACAGGCCACGTTGGCACTGCCCAGGGTCTCGGGCACCGCGGCCACCACACGGCGGACCCAGGCGTCCCGGCCCTGTCCCCACCCCCACCAACAAGGACACTCAGGCCACAGCCCCCACGTCTGAGTGTGAGCTGCCCGCGTGCCCACAGCCAACTGCGGCTGCTGTCCTGCCACTTGCGGCTCGGAAGCCGTGGACATCGGCTGGCCGACCCCGCCGGCCAGGACGAGCCGGGGGCTGTTTGTGCCCCGGCATCTGTACGGACACTTGTACCAAGTTAGTGTCAACAAGGCCCCTCACGGCTCCCATGGGAGGTGGCCAGGCTCCGTGCTCAGGACGCCGGGTGACCAGGGGCTCCTGTCACGTCCCCAGAGAGGAGACGAGCCATCGGGATGGTGCTGGTCCCTGGAAGCCAGAGGGAGGGAGCCCCAGGCCCAGGACCCCTTCCTTCTTACCCTCTTCCTTCTCCGTCCCGAGTTAGACAGAAACCCGCGCCCTGCCAGCCGCTGGGCACCCGCCTCCTTCCCACTTGCGCACTGTGGAGCGCACGGGGTGCCATTTGCAACGGTCCCTGAAAGGCGACCCACCGCATCCCGGCCGGCCGCACTCTTCGCGAGCACGCACAGCGGTGGGGACGTGCCTTCCTGTCGTCGCAGACCCGCGCTCGCAGGGGGAGGGGAGCCGCCCCCGCCCCCGTGCTCGGGACCCCTCCCTCCCTCCAGCCCGCAGCTCCCGCCAGCCGAGCGCGCAGCCCGCGCCTGGCAGGGGACCGCCGGCCAGACGCGGGCCAGCGGCCCGCCGGGGCCGAGAACCCGGAGCTGGCCCCGCGCTCCGGGGCTCCGGGGAGGATCGGGAGCGACTCCGACGCCCTCGTGCCGCCCCGCGGCGCCGGTTCAGCACCGGGACGGGCGGACAGCGCCCGGGCGGCGGGGCGGCCGGAGCAGGGTCCCGAGAGGAGGGGGAGTCTGGAAGGGGATGGGGCAGCCCCCGGGGGCGCCGGGGGAAGCGGCCGCGGCTCCGCTCCATCCCCGCAGCCCGGGCTCGGCCTCGGCGCGGCCGGACCCCGCGCTCGCTCACCTGGTGCCGCGGTGCTGCAGCGCGCACAGCAGCAGGAGCGGGGGCAGCAGCCAGGCCAGCGCGTCCATGGCCTCGGCCGCTCGGCGCTGGACGGGCGCGGCGCCGGGATCCGGCAGGTCGCGGGCGCTCGCGAAGTTGCTTCCCCGGCGGCCGCGGCGGCGCCACAGGCGGGCGGGAGCGGGAGGGCGCGCGGCGCGGGCGCGAGGGCGGGGGAGCGCGGAGCCCGGAGCCGCCCCGCCCGGAGCCCGGCCGCCGCCCCACCTGCCGCCGCGCCCGCCCCGCGCCGCAGCCCGCGACTCCTCCCGCCCCCGGCCGCCAGCGCCGCCCGCTCCTGCTCGAGCCGCCCTGCGAGCGGCCGGGCCCCCTGCCCGCTCGGATCCTGGGTCTGGCACTCCGCCTCCGTCACTGCTGCCCTTGCCCGCCACCAACGTCCGTCTGCGCGTCTGCCCGGGAGGCGACCCAGGCGCGCACGGCCGGCGGGAACGCAGCGTCCCGCTGCCAGGCCGGGCGCCCGCGGGCTGAAGGGCAAGTGGACCCGAGTCCTCCGTTTGCCCTGGGCTGTCTGGAGCTGACAGGCCCCCACCCCGGGGGGCCTGCTCTGGGCCGCGCGGGAGGGGACCAGCCTCCGTGCAGCCTTTGCCTTCCGCTGGCGCAGACTCCCCACGAGCAGTTCCTTCCAAAATAGGGTCCCTGAAGCAATGCACCTCGCCAGCAGTTCTGCCCACCCCACTGAGGGGACGGGAGAGGAAAGGGGGGTGGGCGCTGTCACTGCTTTGCCCTGGTTCTGTGGTCAGAACCCTGCCCAGGCCACTGAATACAGTGACTTCGTCACCTGGCGGGGTCTGGGCTCCGCCACACCTGTCCACAGCCTCTGGAAGGGCACCCCAGATGGCTGGGCTCCACGGTGACATCGGCCCCCCACACCACCCCCCACACCGCCCCCCACACCGGCCCCCAAAGCTGAAGAAGCCAAGACCTCAGCATTTTCTGTTTTAATTCTTCTGAACATGAAATTCTGCATCAGTCTCCCCCCAAAAAAAGCTGATCACAAACCTTAAACATTACTCTCGTTCATTCACTTCTGGACTCGCTGTCGGCGGACCACAGAAAGTTAACTTCTCGTGGAGACACTTGAAAACGGACAAACGCGTCCTGGGGTAGGTTAGGTCCCCTGGGACGACTGCAGACACTGGCCAGAGCAGCGGCAGGTGGAGGGACGTGTAGACAGGGCTTTGCTGCTGGGAATTTGCACCCCAATCCTGAGCGCCAAGGACCGAAGGAGGGCCTGGTCCCAGCTTTCCTTCCCAAAGCCGGGACCAGGCTCTGAGAAAGCCAGTCAGGTGTCCTGTACGTGTCCCCCCTCAGGGCCACGCGGAGGTGGGTCCTTCCGGCGGGAAGCGCCAGGTGTGTGCCCAGCTGTGTGCCCAGCTGTGAGCCTGCACCAGCCTGCGGCCCATGGCCTCACTCCCATCTGTGCATCCAATGGCCCTGCTGAGAGACCAAAGGGTTAATTCGTGACAAAGTGCCTAGAGCGTGGCCGGGCTGCCAGCAAAAGCTGTGAGCGTCCCCAAGGATTATTTTTATTATCGTCTCGCTTGAGAAAGGGACCTCGCCTGCCAGCTTCTCCAGTGTCGCTCGCATCTAAGCCGCTGGCACGTGCGAGGTCCTTGATAAACGTGGCACGGCTCGGTCTGTGACAGCGGGCGCCGTGGGCGCGGTTGGCAGCGCCTTGCTGCCCGGGCCTCACCGAGCGAGTCACCTCCCGCCACTCGGCCCAGCTACGGGGCCACGCAGTGGCGCCAGGTCTCCATGCTGGGCCAGGCGCCTGTCGCTGGGTTCACGGTCACTCTCCTTGCAAAACTGAGACTAATCCAGGTGCCTGCTGATAGCCTCTGAGAAGTCGTGGTGACCTTGAACCACCTGGTTCGCTGAGCCTGGGGTGAACCAGATGTGGCTGCTCTCCTCACTCCCCTCCGTGATTCGAGGCACGAAGTTAAGGGGACTGTCCCCGAGGAGCACTGCTTGGCCACAGCTCTGCTGTTTGGTGGCATCAAACTGACCCCTCTTCCTCAGGCATGTTTCAAAAGCCCAAGTAGAGAGGCAGAGCCACCAGCAGAGCCCTGGGTCCCAGCAGCCACCGTCCCTCACGGGAGCGCCCGGGACACTCACGAAGCCTCAGCGGAAGGCCCGTTTTCTTCCTTGGAAAATGGGAATTTTCATCATTCTTTCTTCACGTTTTTTGAGAATCGGTGCGTGGCATTTCTGAACCTCGGTCCCGTGCCGCAGACACGTGTAACCGGTGTCCGTCCCCATCGGCAGCCCCACCCAGACACACTCTGGCGACAGGACAAGCCACTGTGGGGGCTTCAGGAGCCAAACCTGGGCACCGTGTGCTCGGCCCACCAAGGCGAGCCCCGGGGGCGCCAACCTACCCACACCTGTGAGGTGGAAACAGCTCGCCTCGCCCCTCCCTCGGAGAATTCGGGAAGTGTCCGCGGCCCAGCTCTGCCCCGCACTGGCTGTGTGGCCTCGAGGGAATTCCTCCTGGCTTCGATCGCAGAAAGAGCATGTGACAGCAGCCACTGTCCTCACGTCAGAAGCCCACGAGGCTGACTCTATTCTGTTTCCACCGAATCCGCCCCGTCGGTGCTCAGGCTGCCTCCTGTCCCTGCAAAACGCGGGGTGTCACTCCCTGTGTCTACTTCACTCCCGTTGGTTCTGGAGGGGAGGGACAACCTCACCCTTGCAGTGCGATTTCTGTGAAACTTTCAAAATCAATGACAAGTAGGCTCTCTGAGACGACATCACTGCTCGTCACCCGGTACCCGGATGGCCCGCCCCCGCGTCCCGAGAGCACAGGTTAGGGGGCTGGTGCCAACCACGGGGCAGCGAAGATGGGGCTCGACTTCGGACCCCTGTACGTCTGGGAGTCGTCCACGGTACCCCTCTGTGCTGATCTGACACGGAACGTGGTGGCTTCGCCGTCAGGCAGAACACGTGCTCAGCCCTCGGGTCACGGGCTCAGGACATCGGCCACCATCTTCCTTCCGCTTCGTGCGGGCGGGCGGTGTGCCCGCCCGTGTGGCCCGGAGCAGGATGGGCCAGCACGGGGCCCTGGCAGGGACGGAAACTGCCTCCTTGGCCCCTGGAGTCACCGACAGCACGTCTGTGGACAGCGACGCCCTCAGGGGCATCCGGGAAGCCACGAGTGAGCCCTGCTTGATTTTTGAGACCACCCGCCTGCGGCCTTTCTGCGCCGTGTCGCTGGGTAATTGCTTTGCCGGCTGCTCACGGCGGATGGGGAGGGATGGCACCAAGTCCAAGGCTGGGCGGAGCTGGCCCGAGTCCATCACAGCAGCAGGACGCGCCCCGGGAAGCAGAGGTGACTCACAGGACCGGGAGGGGACACTGCACCAGCTAAATTTAAAAATCTCGGCCTGGTAGAGCCGTGAGGTCGTTTTATTATGATCCTCAGAAAAATGCACCACATAGAGAAAATGGCAGTGACACGGAGAATTTTCTTGTGCTTGGAGTGTAATTATTAATCCTGTGATTTTCAGATGGAAGCGTGCATTTGGAGAACAGAGGAAGCTTGGCAGAAGGGCTCAAATGCGGAACACTCGAGCGGCAGCCAGGCTGGGCGGGCCGAGCTGGGCGAGCCACACCAACAAAGGCCCAGCTCGCCGGGACCCAGGCCTGGTTCTGTGGCTGTTTTCGGTAGCCAGGGTCCCGACGATGAGCTGGGCCACTCAGGGAATTTCTTCTACGCGAGTCAGATGGTTGTCCACGCACAATTGCTCACGGTTAACGCGGAGAAGTCGGAATTCTGCTCTCATATCTTGTGTTTCTTTACGTGTCCATGTGAATTCTTGCCTGTGATAGAAAACGTGAAACACAGATTAACAATTCCTGACAACGTGAGAAAAACATCCTCCTTAGATGCCCGTGCCACTGTGGCGGCCCGTGAACGTAGGGAAGGCTGCTGGCGGGGGGGGGGTCCCGCCGCTGGCTCCAGGGCAGGCGCCCCCCTCCCCCCGGGAGGAAGGACAAAGCCGCCTGGGCCTCCCTCTGGTCCGCACGCAACCCTCAGCGCAGAACGGGGGAGAACCAGGGCAGGAGACGTGCGGTCATCTTTTTCATTAAACTTCCTCAAGAAAGGCCCCTGCACAGGTCAATATTCACTTAACAAATCTCTGTGGCCCTACTAAGTGCCACGTATGGGTCCAGACGCTGGGTGTGAATAGGGCGAGAAAGGTCCCCGTCCCCTTGGATACACCCACCTTCTAGAAGAGAAAATCAGGACGCCTGTCGAAGGTATCACGTAACACATGCTGGGAAGGAACGGAAGCCAAGTAAAGCAACAAAGAGCAGAGCAGCTGGGGGTGGTCACTTGTGGGGGGGGGACATTGGAAGAACTTTCTAGAAGGTAACCTCTGTCCTGTCTGATCTGGAGAAAACGCCAGCCACATCCAGAGCCCGGCACGCGGGCCAGGCGGAGAACAGAACGTGCAAAGGCCCTGTGGCGGGAATAAACTGGCATGTGGCTGTTGCAGATAGGAGGGTCGTCCTGTCCCCGGTCCTCCGTCTCAGTCAGAAGCAGAAATATGCCTTCATTTAAAACATTTTAAAATTTTTTTTATTTATCCATTTAAAATTTTTTTATAAGAGTGTATTTAAGCGAGACAGATCTCAAACACTCAGTGTCATTTTTTCTAAATATCAGCTTCACTGAGCTGCGTGCAGTCCACAGGCCAGGACTGCGTCCTGTTTTGAAAGCTCCGTTCTCTGGGCGGAGAGGTTCGGGTCGTCAGCCGTTTCTGTTTTTCTCGGCGTTTCTCTCCTTTTCTCAGTATTTCTGGGCTGCTGCGCCGCGCCTCTGGCTGGCACGGCGTCTCACACGTCCGCTTGTGACAGGTCTCTTCCTGGTATTTTGAAGGGTTTCTCTTCATGTCTCATGTTCCTCGATTTGTCGTGTGTCTTGCTGTGACTTTCTCATTTCTCAGATTCTGCTCGCGGTCTGCGGAGCTTCTTGATCTGTGTGGGGTTGACCGTCTGGGCGATTCGGCCACCGTGGCAGCGAGTTCCGTCGCCGTCGGGGTCTTGGCCAGGCGCCGACGAGTGCGAGGTTCATGAAGCCACCCCGGGGGCGCCGGGCGTCAGCGCACGACCCCGCGCCCGACCCCGCGCCCGACCCCACGCCCACCCTCGCAGGCTGGGCCCTCAAGAGATGGGACCTCGCCTCTGAGAGGGGTGGCCGTTTATGACTGGGGATGCCGCGTCTGACGGGGGGACGCTGTGTCTGACTGAAGAATACGGTGTCTGGTGTCTGACTGGAGGACACTGTCTGACAGGGGGACGCTGTGCTGATTGAAGGACACTGTCTGACGGGGTGACACTGTGTCTGACTAGGGGACACTGTGCTGACGGGGACGCTGTATCTGGGGGATGCTTTCTCTGACCAGGGGACGTGTGTCTGTCACAGTAGACGGCTGTGTGTGACCGGGGGACAGCTGTGTTTCGAATGGTCCCCTTCTCACCGGCGGGAGCCCCTCTAATTGGCTCGAGTCCCTCGACGTCCCGCGGCCAGCGTCCATCCTTTCCTCGCCGCTGGGGACACGAGGCGCCGGCGTCAGCTCGTGTTTTCAGCCTCGGACCGGAACCCGTCTCCCCAAGAAGCTGTGGATCCTCCTAGCGGGAAAGGGTGAGCAGGGACAACCACCTGGGTACGAAGAGCGCTCACGGCACCCGGGTGGGTGGATGCTTTCGGAGGACGGTGGCACGTCTATCGGAGCTGTCCCCCAGGGCAGCCACCAGCCGCCTGGGCCTCCGGACCTCTCGACCTGCAGCCATGGCCACACTTGGAGTTTTCGCTAATGAAGAACTGTTTGTGGTGACACGTACCTAAAACTGATGGCTTTAACTTCTTTTACGTGCATAGTTCGGCGATATTAAGCACATTCCCAGCATGTGCCCCCATCACCATCGTCACCTCCAGACCTTTCTCATCTCCCCGGGGTGAAACTGTCCCCGCTCAGTTCACCACCGCCCCCCGGCCCCTGGCGCCCAGCAGCCCCCTTTCCGCCCCTACGGACGTGACTACGCACCTGACACAAGTGAACCCAAACAATATGTGTCCTCTTCTGTCTGGCTCATCCCACTCGGCACCTCGTGTCTTCAGCGTCCACGTTGTAGCGTGTGTCCCAATTCCATGCCTTTTCAGGGCTGAGTAGTATTCCCTCGTGTGTATGTCTCCCAGATTTTATCTTTCCATCTATGAATGGACATCCATGTCGTTTCCACCTTCTGGCTGTCACAAACAACGATACTGTCAACTCGGGCGTACGAGTATGTGTTCGGGCATTGCATTTAAATTAACCTTAAAGCCACCAAAAGCCACCAACCAGACACACAGCTGGGTTCACTGGTTTCATTTCATTTCCAGTTTTATTTTATTATTTTTTTTCTATTTTGACTTACATTGGGTTTTATAATCACAGCCAAGCGCACAAGTACATGAGACTCTAGCCGTGGTCCCCTGCCCTGGGCAGTACTTATGTCACCTCTTAGTGTGAGAGCAAGGCACGCACGTTCTCATGCGCTGTCCCTTCTCAGGGGACGCTGCACGCACCGCAGTGCACTGCAGCCTTGTCCCCTCACCCTGAGGGAGAACGTGACACTGTCCTCGCTCCGCTGTGGGCGCCGCGGCTCCCTCAGGCAGGCGCCACTGGTGGCCACTGGGGCCCACAGCCCTCTGCTGCCGCCCGTCTCAGCCGAAGGCACAGTCCGCACCCAGGGGCGAGGGCCCGGAGAGAAGCCCCATCATGGGTGGCGGGCGGGAAGGGAAGTATAATACCAGGTCTCTGGGGGAAGCTGTCACGGGCTACTGGGGTGACTCGGTTCTGGTCCCCGAGTGCAGAATCCTGGGAGCCACTGAAGGGAGAGGAGGGCAGGGACGCGGTGGCCCCTGGCTGACTTCACCGCTCTCACAGGGGAGCCAGGCGGCTTGGGGGCTCCGATGGAAGAGCCACCCAGGATAAAGGAAAGGACTTCCGGGCCTCACTGTGTCATCCGCAGCCACTGGTCAGAGCCAGAGAGTGGCCGGCAGGGCCAGGCACCTCTAAGTCACATGCAGGTGGGGTGCGGAGAGGCGCTGGGTGTGCACAGCAGGGGGGTCGCGATCACTCATGGGCCCAGGTCCCGGGGGAGCGGGCGAGTGACAGGGACCCTTGCTCACACCCTGCGTGCGCTGCACCCCACGCCCCACGTGGCCGCAGGTCACCAGACGGGAGAGGAGCAGTGGGGACTGGGGGAGGCGCAGGGGGCGCTCGGTTGGGCTCCAGCCGGGACTGGCAGCGTGAGCCACATCGTCCTGCGACAAGCAGGGGGTGCCCATTTCATGGGAACCGCGCACTTGTTCAGTCGGCAACCGATCCGAACTCCAACAGGTTTGGGCCGAACCGGGGAGGCGGCCTGGCGGGTCTGGAGCCGAGTCGGGGACGCCGAGCGGCGCCGGGCTCCTGGCGACGTCCTGATGGCGCCGCAGCCGAGACGCAGCGCCGAGCGGCGGCGGCCACCAGCGCGCGCGGCCCGGCCCCCCCGCGCGCCAGGGCGCACGCGGCGCGCGCGCGCGCGGCCACCGGGCCACCGGCCGCACGGCGCCTGCGCGGGGTCCCCCCCCCGTCCCCCGCCCCTGAGCGACGCCGAGCGGGGACGTCCCCTCCCCTCGCGCCGCGGCCGCCCGTTGCCATGGAGCTGCGCGCCCCACACCGCGCCACCCGCTGCCCCGGAGGAGGGCCGCTGTGACCGGTGACCGGTGACCGGCGCCGGGGGCTTCTCCGCCCGGACCCGCGCGCGCGGACCCCACGCGGGCCGCTCGGGGGTGGACCCGTTTGCCCCGGACGGGCACCCCGCGGGCACGGATCGGTGCCTTCCCCCCTTGAAGTTCCCCCCTGGAAGCCACCGCTGGCCCCGCGGGTCGGTGTCGCGCCCCGGGCGACGTCGCGTGGTTGCCAGGCTCTTAGGAAAGTTTGACGGAAACTCAAGGGCCAGCCGGCGGGTGAGACGAGGGGGACCGAGGGTCCGGGCAGGCGCGAGAGAGGGCGCTGCCCGCAGTTCCGAAGTCGCCCGGGGCTGGTTTTTAAGGGGTACCCCCCGCCCCCCGCCCCGTCCTGGGAAGGGGATGGGCCTTCATTATGGTTTCCCCGAAATTCACACTTTTTTCTCTGCTGGCTTTCACGGGACTAGCAGACATTCCTTGGGTGTCTGCCATGAGCCCCACTGCACTTGGGGGCGCAGGGGTGGGGGTCGCTGCTCTGGCGCCCACAGTTCAAGGGGAGTAGTGCAGAGCAGGCGACAGGTGGTGCCTGAAGCCGGTGTGCGGTGGGAGGGCTGTAGCCACCACCCCCGTCAGCAAAGAGAACCTTCTCAGCACCCCAAAAGTCAGCGCACCCCGCCCTTGCAGCATAGCCTCTGTGAGTCTCATTTCCTTGCTTCTCTCTCGTTTTTCCGCCTGTGTGTGCATCGCTAGGCGAGAGAACGGCTTCACCTGTTTTTAAACTTCCCATAAATGGAAAACTGTACACGTTCTTTTAAAAAATTTTTTTGAAACAATCCCAAATTTACATAAAAGTGGCAAGTTTTAGCCCACAAAAAAGTTTGTTCCCGAAGCATTTGAGAATAAGTTGCCTGCATTACGCTCTGTCACCCCCACCCCGTCACACACACACACACACACGCTCACACACACACATGCACACACACGCGCGTGCGCTCACACACACGCGCGCTCACACACGCATATGCACACACACATGCACACACACACGCACGCGCTCACACACACACACACACACGTGCGCGCTCACACACGCATACGCACACACACACGCACAGACACACACACGCGCTCACACACACACACACACACACAAGGACACACCCCACCTTCCCCCCGGCATGGCCTGCAAAGCCAGGAGCCTGACTGAGGCGGGCGCGTGTCACCACCTCTGACCCTCGGCCCCATCGGGCACGTGTGCCCGCTGACCCCACAGTCACGACGGCCGCAGGACACATCCGGGACCACACAGAGGCGCCTTCGTGTTGCCTTAGCTCTTCCTCCCTTCCAGAACATTCCTCAGCCTCTCCCCGCCCTTCGCCACCCTGACACCTTGGCAGGCCCCGGGTCGGGAACCCCGTAGCACGCCCCTGCGTCTCCCGAGGACCAGATTCCCGTGAGCACCTTTGGCAGGACTGTCCCAGCAGGGACGCCCTGTGCTCACTCCCTGCTCCGTCCGTCCTGTCAGGGGGCTCTCAGGGGTCCACATGTCACACTACTGGTGACATTTCTTTGATCACTTGATTAAGGTGGTGTCTGCAGCATCTCTCCCCGAGAAGCGACTTTTCCCTTTATAATCCACAAGGATGTCTCGGGAGGTACCCGGAGGCTGTGTATGTGACTCTGTCCCCGCTCCCGGGCGTGGGCTGGTGGCTCTCCACATGGGCACCTACCCCACATGCGTGGGCTGACGCCCCACACGGGACTGCATCCATGGGGTGTCTCCCCCCAGCCCTGGCTCTGCCTCCAGCTCTGGGCCGCCGTGGGCCTGCTCCCCAGCCCCACGTGGGGTGTCCGCTTGGACAGCGAAGACGGGGAACGCGGATGCGTGCTTCCGTGCCGGCCTGCCCCCCGTTATCCCGGAGGTCGGTCCTCAGCATCGCTTGCCCAAGTTCACGGCTCTTCGCCACGCGGAGCCCGCCGTGGCGTGAACTGGGCCGTGTGCTGGCCGCGGCCATCGCTGCTTCCAGAGCTGCTGCTGTCACCAGCACCGCGCTCTGTGTGCAAGGTCTGGCTGTGGCTCTGGGGACCCGTGTGTGCTGTGAGTTGCGTTGTGTCTCCTCAGAAAACATTGCCGTATCTCGGAATGTGGCCTCATTTAGAAGTGGGGCCCCCGGGGATGTGAGCGGTTAGGATGGTGCCATCCAGGGGGCGTCGGGCCCTGATGCGCTATATCCCGGGGTCTGTGCGGACGGGAGGAATTGGTCGCAGACATGCACACAGAATGCCGTGTGGCGACTGGGATGGGGCTGCCACAGCCGGGGGGCGCCTGGGACAGACCCTGCCGGGGCTGCCGGCCCCACAATTCAGGCTCCGGCCTCCCGAGCGGCGAGAGGGGACACCCTGTTGTCTCAGGACCCCCACGTCGTGGTGGTTGGTTACGGCAGCCGTGGGACACGGACACGACACCGGGGTCTGTAGGGGAATCGCTGAGTCAGAGGCCACCACGGGAAGAGGGGGGCCCGTGTCCCGACCCAGGGGGGCGGGGACGTGCCGGGGGACACGTGGCCAGGGGAAGCTGAGGCCGGTCCTGGTACCAGTGTGCCCGCGGGGTGGTGACGGTCCTCGTAAGCAGAAGAGGAAGGCGGGAGAGGAAACAGGACAGGTGGGGAGGGTGTGGGGGCCTCTCCCTGGCGCGGCGGGCCGGGAGGTGGCAAATGTGGCCTTGAGCCAAGGCACGCGGGTGACCGCTGGCATCCGGGACAGGCAGGAAGGCGGGTTTCCCTCGGCGCCCCCGGAGAGGGGCACAGCCGGCACCGGGAAGGCAGTGTTGGCCCCGTGAGGCCGCGCAGACCCGCGGCCTCCAGTACAGGACGACGCAGCCATGTGGTCCCTGCGTTTGTGGCCACGTGTTCCCAGCAGCGACTGGAAGCTGACACCGGGGTGCGCACGCGAGCTGTGCTGGAGGACGCCACGCTCTCCAAAGCGTCCGCCCCGTTCTCCCCTGGGTCCCACCACGTCTGGTGACTGTCATGGTGGCCTCAATTTGCATTTCCCTAATTGCAAACGAAGTTGAGCCACTCTGGGGGGTTTATTACCAAAAAATTGTTTTATTATCCAAACCAGGACTCTCAGGGTTAATGGGGGCCCTACGGACGAGCGGGACCCGCGGGTACACGGGACACAGGGCCACCCCTTTGTCAAACGTCCTGCATCGTAAGGTACCTGCGAAAGCCACGCCATCTGTCCCCTGGGCCACCCAGCATCTTCGCTGATTCACCCTCTTCAGGATAGTCCAGGTCACGTGGTCTTGACGGCAAACATTTCGGCCCGTGTTGCTTTTATCTTCTGCTACTTTGTAGCTTCGTGTTGCTTTCATCCTCTGCTACTTTGTAGCTTTTCCTTAAGGCTCCCTAGGTGGCCGCTGAAGAAATGTTTTAAACAGAAACGCAGGTGGCTCTATCTGCTTTTCCTCTCCTGGTGACTGTTTCGGGGTCACGCTTACGAGGCTGAGGTCAGGAGGCCCCCCCCAAGCTGCCCGACCCCGCTGGGGAGCTGTGCTCCTCAGGGTGGGCGCTGACCTCTGCGGACCGGTTCCCGGGGGCCCGGACCCTGAGCGTGCGGATCGAGGGGTCCCCTCCTTGCCGCTGCCGGCACGAGCACGTGCCCGCGTCGCCCCCGTGTCTGTCATGCGGTTCGGTGAGTCCGCAGAGCGGTTTGGTGGGGACCGGCGTGTGGTGCGCATAACGCCGGGCCTCCTGTACCAGACCTGTCTGTTTACTCATCATCTTGGCTTCGGTCTTTCTTCAGATCTTCCGTGATGGACAATGTCAGTCTCCCAAAAGTAGAGACAGCCTAACGTGAGCCCCCCAGCACCCATCGGCCCTTCAGCGGTGCCAACTCCATTCGTTCCCTTTTCTGCTACTTCTTACTTTTTATTTATGGGTGTTGTATTTAAAAAAAAAAAAATCCCAGGTATAATATTTCTCCTGTGAACACTTCAGTATATGACCAACAGATAAAGGCTTCTTTTCAGCATAGCCACGAAATCATCATGAACCCCAACAAAACGCACGTTCCTTTCTTAAGAAAACCCAATACCGGTCTGTGTTCATTTTCTTGCATATTCTCAAGAATGTCTTTCACCGTTTCTTGCTCGCATCGGGATCCAAACAAGACCCCCCCACTCTGCACACGGCTGGCTTGTGTCCTCAGGAGCTTTCAAGCAGCACAGCCACCCCGCCCCCGTGCCCACGTCATATCCATTTGTTGAAGAAACTGGGTCATTTGTTCCGCTTGTTTTTATCCAGGTCCCCTTAACGCCACCCACTGGGCTTTCGTCATTCCGCGTTCTGGCACTTACTTCTCTTGTCGTATTTATCCCTGAGTACTCCATAGATTACTGGTGTCATCGTGCAGAGTAGCTTTTCCAGATATGAACATCGTCTCATTATTTGTTCTGGGAAAGAACAAATATAGTGGATTCTTTATTATTGAATTTATTATCTGGCAACATTACCTAAGTGCCTCGATACGTTAAATAATTTATCTGTATATTCGTTTGGATTTTCTGCAAATACGGTCATGTGATCTGGACATAACGACCGTTTCCCTCTGCTTCTAGCCCTTGTATTTCTCTAACATCTGGTTGTTCCGGTGGGAAGACCCGGCGAATCGTGAGGGGACGGGGTTTGGCGAGCGTCCTCATCTTGTGCCCAGTCCAGAGGAGCGCTTTCCGTGTGTGTGTGTGACTGACTGATGTCCCCCGTGGATTATCACTTCAGGCACATCCCCTTTGTGGCAGTAAAGAAAGCCACTCCCAACGCAGGTTTGCTATGATGTCTCCAAGCGTAAGTGGGGTGCTGACGGCTACCGAGACCCTTCTCTGCAGCTGTGGAGTTGATCACGTGATTCTCTCCCTTTGGCCTGTTCACGTGGTGAATTACACTGGATTCTGAGGCTGAATAAACCCATCTCGGTCACGATACACACCCCGTTTGATTCACGCGGCCGGATCTTGGCTGCCACCCTTCGCTCTGGGTTTTGTACCTGTGCCTGATAGGGTAGCGTCTGAGCCTGGATTTTTCTTTGCGGGGAAGCATTTGACGATTGATTAAATTTCTTTTCTGCCTACGGGGCTTTTCAAGGTCTCCGTTTTTGTTTTTTTTTCTCGAAGTAATTTTGGTTAGTGACATTTTTCTAATAATTCGTCCATCGTCTACATTTCGAAATTTATTGGATAAAGTTTCTCGTGACTTTATTTGTTCACGTCTGTAGCACACGTGGTCACAGACCCTTTTGTTCTGATAGGGAGTATTTGTTCCTTCTCTTTTTATTCATCAGTTCCACTAAAGATGTGTCGATGTTATCCATCTTTTAAAAAGTACAAACTTGCGGCTTCGAGGGACATCGCAATCCTGTCTTTGTTTACAGTCTTTTTTCATCTCTTCTACTTCCTTTGGGTTTATTTTTCCCTTCTTTTTGTAACTTCTTGAACTGGATGTTTACCATATTTTTTTTCAGCCAGTTTTCGTCCCTAACATCTGCCCTCACGAATGTAGCAGCACTCGGCCTGGTCTGTGATATTTTCAGTATACTCAGTTCAAATATTATAATTCTCATTGGGATTCTTTTCTTTAACCCATGGGTTATTAACAAGTATGTGTCTTTTTTTTTTCACACCCAAACAAGGTGAATGATAATTCTCCTCTTGTTATTAATGTGGGCCAATTACTTTCGGCCAGAGAACAAGCTTTGTGTGCAGTGAGGCCTTAAACGGTCTCTGTAAACACTGCACACTTTGGCAGCGCCCTTAAAATTCTGTGTTGTTGCTTATGTTCTGTGCGTGTCCGTGAGGTTCAGCGTGTGAGTGAGGTCGTTTAAATGTTATGTCATCAATGATGTATTTTATCTGGCGTCGTTATCCGTTCCCGACAGAAGCGTGTCACCATCTTCCCCTAGAAATGTTGGCACGCTCTCCTGCTCGTGTCACCTTTGCTTTGTTTATATCGTGTTGCTATGTCACGGAACACACATGGATGGAAAACCAACCATCCTCTCTTCCTGGAAGGCTGGACTTTCGGTTATGACATGACCCCGCCCTTCCTGCTGTGACGCTTCTGCCTGAAGCATGCTGCCTGTTTCTAGAGAATTCCAGCAGCTTCTTGTCATAGTTCCTACACAGAGCATCTTCTCTGCACTTTTAAAACGCAGTGCTTCTGTAAGCTTGTGTTCCGGGCGTGTCTTTTTAAGTAGCAAGAGTTAGATTTTGCTGTTGCTGTCGTTGGCTTTTTAATTTGATTCAATCACATGCTTTTCTTTACCTGGGTCATTTAATCTGTTTACTTTCTTGCCTTCGCTTAGATTTGGACCTGATACTTTGTTTTCTCGTCTATTCTCCGAGGTTCTTAAGTCAATTCCAATACAGGTCTAGGCGGCCTTTTTGGTTATTTCCAGGGCGATGGCAGGCACACTGGCCAGCCACGCTCGGGGACCGGGAATTCCCACTGCGTCCCCCGAGCGTGTTTTAGCAAAGCCCTTAGGGACCCCGCCCCACCCGCCTTGAGCGACACCGTGTTCCAGAGCCTTCCACCGCGTGTGCGCCCGCGCTGGGTTTGGGGGCTCCAGCTCTCTCCCCCATCTCGGGCCCCTCCACACGTCCCCCGCGGGGCCAGCCGAACATGCGCAGCACACGCGTCTCCATGTCATTGCTGCAGAGAGAGCCACCCGCGTGCGACGCCACCTCTCAGCGGGCGTCACACGTCCCGGGCGCGGGCTGAACCGTGCTGAGCGCAGCGCACAGCGGGCTGGGCCGCTGCGTACACGCCTCTGGGAGCCGACGTCGCGGGCTGGGCGGCCGGTGGGGTTTTCAGGGGGTGGGGGGGAAGGAGCGTCGTGGGTTTTCTGCACGGTCCCTGGAGGTCCTTCCCCTCGGCCCTTGGACGCGCGATCGTTACTCTGAGACAGTTTTTAAAGAATTCATTCCCGGCATCGACTTATGAGCGATTTATCCAGGAAACATTATTAGGCTTTGGACATGGTTTTTCGGTGAATTATTCTGAGGCAGCTGCCGAGTGAAGCGATGGAAACCAGACTCGCACGCATCTCTTACGTGGCACCCGCGTTTCATGTCGGGGGCCACGGCGGGTCCCACACACCACGTGGCTTTCCCGAAGGGGCAGTGAGCATCCTGAAACGCCTTGAAAATTGGTGACATGTGCGTTGTCAAGAGGACGTGGACAGGCGGTCCGTCACGTGCACTCATCGTAAGCGTTCGCTTGGCTGCGTTTTGACACTTGCGCACACCTGTGTGACCCCCACCCCGTTCCCTCGGCTCCCCCGCCCTAGTCCCCTGCCTCTAACCCAAGGCCCTGGCTTCTGCCACCGCACGGTGGGCTTACTGGGTCACATGGGGAGTGTATGTCCGTAAGACACTGCCCAACAGCATCCCAGAATGCCATGCCGCCGGCCACCAGCAACGTGTCAGCATGCCAGTCATCCCACATCCCTGCCAGCTTTAAGCGTCATCGATATCTTTGATCTTAGGCGCTCAAATAAACACTTCTGGACTCTCCTTACGGTTTTAATTTGCGTTTCTCTGATGATCAGCGACGTTGCACGAAGTGTCACAGGTTTATTGGCTGCCTGTCTCTCTCCTTTTGTAGTGTCTGCTCTAAAATCTTTGCCCATTTCACTTGGACGTTGGGCCATACGTGGTTGACATGTAGGAGCTCTTGGCATCTCTGGCCACGAGCCCCTTGTCACGTGTGTGTGCCGCAAATACTGTTTTTTTCCTCTCTGTGGCTCATCTGTTTATTTTCTTAATGCCTTTTTTTGCAAGAGAAATTGTTCATTCTTCTGAAATCTAATTTTAGGTTATTTTTAAATCTAAAATCTCATTCATCTGTATTTTGTAATCTTTTTTTTTTTTTTTGTAGCTCATTCCTGCCTCCCAAGATGGAAGAATGTGCTGGTCGCTTCCCCCAGGGGAAGTGTCTGGACGACACCCCGCTTGTGGAGGACGGTAAGGAGAGTCTTTCCACAAATGGCGTGCATCTCAGCGGCAAGCAAGGCGGTATTTTCTCTACTTCCCTTTTTTTCAGAGAGATATCTCTTAAACTAATGTCTTTTCTCAAAGAGGGAGCTTGTATTTTTCCACCTTTAGTCCAGAGAAAGATAAATTGTGGCTGAGAATTCAGAGAGTGGCGAACCAGAGTTTTTTAGTTGCCAGCGTCTCTATTGAGAAATCCAATGCCGTTTTTATCTCAGCTCCTTTGAGAGCGACCTATTTTTGATGTTTTTTTTTCCCTCTCCCGGAAGCTTTAGATTTTTTTTTTTTTAATCTCCGATGGTCTGAAATTTTTTTTAAGATTTACCTTTTTGGAGGCTCCTGCTGGGCGCCAGGCTGGATAAGCCAGCGCCTTGGCCCACTGCCCCGCCCACCGTCCCACCGCCCCGCCCACCGCCCACTGGTCCCGCCCACTACCCCACCGCCGCGCCCCGCCCACAGCCCCGCCCACTGCCCACAGCCCCCCGCCCACTGTCCACCGCCCCGCCCACCGCGGCGCTGGGCGGGGCTAGGCCCGCCTGGTCCTTCCAAGCGCGCTGCGTTCTCGCCCCACTGTCTTCCCTCTCGTGTTCTCCTCGGGGTCACGGATTTGAATCCCGTGACCTAATGAAGGAGGGGAGATGAACCCAAAAGTTGGATTCGCCACGCTCTGCCGGGGAGGTCTGCCCTGATTCTCCGAGACAGTCATTCTCAAACTGCTTTTGTCAGAGACCTCCCGCCCCGTCACGTGCTTAAAATAATGGCAGCCCCGAGGAGCTTGTGTTTATGCTGATTATAGCCCTCAGGATTTATTGCACTAAAAGTTAAAGCGGAAAAAGTTCGGTTTGCGTATTCACTTGCAATAGCATTCGTGGGACGGAAGGCTCTGGTTTAACGAAGTCCGTTGGGCTCCCGTAGCGGCAGGTCCATCAGCCCGCGGCGGTGTCACGCGTCGTGTGGCCTCCGGAAAACTCACTGTCCCCCCGCAAAACACGTGTTATCATGAAAACCGTCTGACGCGCCCCCCGGAAGAGCAGTGGGGAGCCTCAGGGTTCCTTGGGTCGCGCTTTGAGAAACCGGTGCTCTGCGATGCCGTGTTTGCTCCGCTGTGACCGCACCAGGATTTATCCCAGAACTGCGGTCCTGAGCGTCTTGATCTGGTTTTTGTCTTTTTAATTCTCTCCTCGCTTTCCAGACGTAGATGAAATGGAGGATCCAGAGTTTGGGGTCGAACCCCTTCCTGCGGAAGCTGAGAGCGATGCTGACTTGAAAGGCTACGGCTGGTAATTCACCTGCGCGGGCCGAGGGTCTCCGCGTCCCAGCCTCGGGGTCCTCGGCACAAAGGGGGAGCTAGCTCGCGGATAAGCCACGGCGGGGCGCGCTGGCCGCACAGCGGCAGCTGGAGTCTTCTCTGTTTCCAGTTCAAAGAAAAAGCAGGATACTATTCCTTGTTGGAAGAAGAAGAAGATGTGCGCCCAGGCCAGGGTTCAGGCTTTGCGCCTGCGGAAGGACTTGAGCTCCCTGGATAAGCTGCGGGAGGAGAAAGAGCTGCTCATTCAGAAAACCACGTGAGCGGTGGGCGGGGGCGAGTAGTGGGGCGGGGACTGAGTGCTGGGCGGGGGACCGAGCGGTGGGCGGGGACTGAGCAGTGGGCGGGGGCAATCCGTGGGGGGCGGGGCCAGCGGTGGGCGGGGCGAGCAGTGGGCGGAGACCGAACAGTGGGCGGGGCGACCAGCCCGGCTCAGGCCCTCGGAGTCTGCGCCCCTGCAGGCCAGAGCCAGGGGCTGACCCAAATGGAGGCCAGCCCTCTAGGGTCCTGCCCGGCTGGGCCTCCTGGTGGCCCAGTGTCCACAATGCTAGGTCAGCAACATCAACGAGGAAGCATTTCGAACTGGCCGAAAGGTTGGAAGCAGCACAGCTGTCCCCTGTGAACTGCCGCCCAGATCACCGTGTACCTTCGCCCTCCCTTCCACGTGTGTGCGCGTGCGTGCGTGTGTGCACGTGTGTATGTGTGCGTGCGTGTGTGCGTGCGTGTGCGTGTGTGTGTGTGCGTGTGCGTGCATCATATCTGTGATAGTTTTGCAAAGCTCTTTGACAGAAGGAGCAGACCTCATGACACGATGCCCCTGACTTCCTGGGTGTCTGCTACCAGACGCACCCTCAGTGCTGCTGAGAAGCCAGGGTACCCCCCACGTCGTCAGGTGGCGAGCCCCCCGTGTCCCGCACGTGTCTCTTGCAGCCGCTGCTTTGCGTTTCGCTCTGTCGTTTTCCCTGAGGTGACAGGCACAGCTCAGAGCGCCGTTCCGAGCCAGGCCTCGGCACAGGCCCCACACTGGTTTGGCTGTGTCCTCCGGGTCTGCGGTCCAGACGCGGACGAGGCCTGGCCTGCGCCCTCCGTGCACCCCTCCCCCAGGCCACGCCAGGTGCCCCGGACCCCGCCCCCCGAGCTGGTTCACAGTCATTCCTGCTTGGCACAGGTCACGCAGGTGGCTCCCCAGCAGGGTTTTCGGCAAACAGATGGGCCGGGCCCCGAGGCTGCGGAGCAGGCAGAGGCGCCCCGGGGACGGGGACAGGGACGGGGACGGGGGGGGGGGGCAGAGGGCCGGGTTCCAGGAGCCACTGCCCCCAGACCCTGGCCTCGCCCCGCAGCGCGGAGCTGCACGCTTGCCGCCGGCGGATGGACCTCATCGCCAAGCAGCAGGAGAGCGTGGCGGCCCAGACGGCCGCGGAGAGAGAGGCCAACAACGCGTAGGTGGTTTGCTGCGAGGGCAGGCGGGGCGGGCGGGGGCGGGGGCGGGGCGGGCGGGGCAGGCGGCAGGGCAGGCAGGCAGCCACGGGAGCAGATAAGGCTCCCTCTAGTGAGGGACACGAACACAACCCAGGACGGACAAGGAGAGTCAGGTGATCCCAGGGACAGGAAGCCAGTGGCCATGAGGTCAGGACAGGCGGGCACTTTGAAGCAGGTGGCCAGGGGATGGCTCCCTGAGGAGGCGACCTCCAGGCTGGGACCCGAGTGACAAAACCAAGCTGCTGTGCAGTGACTGAGAAAGAGCATTCCGTGTGAAGCCCCGGGAGCCGCCCAGGGAGAGGGGCCGGTGTCCCGGGGCCAGTGGGACGGGATGTGGGGGTGGGGGTCCCGGCCAGGGCTGGCTCCTCCAGGGAGGACACGTGCCTGAAAATCCACGGCCTCCGGGCAGTGACACTCTAGACCCCTGCCCTGGGAGGGGGTCCTGGGGCAGTGCGCCTCTCTGTCCCGCTGCCTCCCGTACCCTCCCGCACCCACCCACCCTGCCACACCCACAGATGGTCGCATGTCAGAGCACGGCGGCCCGGATGAGGGAGACGCAGTGGGAGAGCCCGTAACCAAGGGGCCGCCCCGTGGCCTTCTGGCCACTCGCTGCTGCTCGTCATTCGGAGAGTGTGCTGGTCCCCACTGGCCTGAAGCCGGGACGGGCCTGCCACTCCGGGGCTGGCCGCCAGGGGACCCGCCAGGAGGGAGAGGTCTGCAAAGGGCTGGCGTGGCTGGGCGGTCTCGGGTGCGAGCCAAGCCCGCCTCAGCCTCGCCCATCAGAGTGGGCACTTGCTCTGACACCACCCTGCTTGCCTTCCCCGTAGCCAGTGTAGACAGATTTCTCTCCTGAAAAGGGAGGGGCCTGGTCGAGGCATCACCAGCTGAGCCAGAAGGGCCCGGGCGCGTGGCCTGGAGGGCGGCGGGCGGCCTGCTCCCGGGCGGCTGCGGCCGTGACGCACACCCGTGCCCCTGCTCCTTTTCTGCGGTCGCTGTGACACCCCAGTGCAGCCGTGGGCCGCCTGCAGGCCGTGTCCCGACGCCTGTGTACCGAGCTGGAGAACGAGCGAGAGCTGCAGGCGAAAATCACGGCCACGCTGAAGGACAACCAGTAAGTCCCGGGCGAGCAGGGACGACCCCGCGTCGCTGGCCTCAGTCGGCCGGCGGGCGCTGGCCCTGTGGGAGGATGCTTCGAGTTCTCGCCCCGCCGTGCCCAAAGGCAGACGCAGAGGGCCTGCAGCTAGGGGTGACCCCGCCGGTGACCCTCCCGTCCCCTCCCACGAGCCCGCCCATCAGGCCCAGGATCCGCCTCGTGTCTGACTGGTCCCCGACCGCCGGGGCCTGTGGGACAAGTCATACCGCGCCCTCCAGGGGTTAGTGTGGAGTCCCTGGACTCCAGTGAGGAGGGCGGGTCCGGGAGCGAGGCAGAATGGGGGCCCCGACATGAGAATGGGGGCCCCGACATGGTCCCGGTTTCCACAGCTGGCCTCCAGGGTCCCCGCCCTTGTCAGGTTGCTGCTATTGTCCATTTACTTAAAAAAAATTTTTTTTTAATTTTGAGACAAACTTACAGAAGATGCAAAAATAGCACGAAGAACCCCATGTCCCCTTGGCCCCTGGTGTCACAGTGACGGTGCTGCATGGGTCATCCCCATCTCCAATCAGGGAGACCCCCGGGCAACCCCGGACGGGCCAGAGAGAGCCCCCACTGTCCCAGTGCAGCAGGGAACCCCTTCCAAATGTGGCGTCTCCCGCTAGTGTCCCCGGCACATTGCAGAGTGCCACAGCAGCCCTCTGGCCAGGCAAGGGGCACGGGAGGGCCTGGGCACACCCGGGCCGTGGAGGCCCCGCTTCCCGCCGGGCGGGACCTGGCGTGCCGATGGCAGGAACGGGCGGTGCTGGGGCCAGTCAGGGACGCGGGCCCCAGTGACGGAGACCCAGAGGCCCCAGAGGATCAGCCCACCTGTCACAGGTGCGCAACGTCCTCCCCGAGCGTGTGTCACGGCCCGGGGCCCAGGCCCCCCCTCCGGCCCCCGCAGCGGCCCCCGTGCCGGGGCTGCGGCTGGCGGCGAGCTGCTTTGCTGCCATGAGCACAGCGTGCCTGTCCTTCGCAAGGAGCCTCATGTGGCACATCGCGATCCGGGAGGGGCAGCTGGAGGACACCAGGAGGACCGTGCAAGAGCAGGCTGAGACCGCCCAGAGGTGCCTGCAGATGCGGGCGGAGGACCAGCTGCGCAGGGAGAAGGAGGCCCACGGCAAGGCGGAGAGGAACCGGCTGCTGAGGGTCAGGTGGGTGGCCCCCACCCGCGGGCCCCCACCCGATGTCCCGGCCTTGCCACTTCCTCCCGCTCCTCCACCCGCAGCCAGCTGGACCGGAGCCCCGCCCCCGCTGACCGCCCCGCCAGTCCTGCCCGCTCCCCGAGGCCCAGTCCCTCCACACTTCCGCTCGCAGGCTTCTGGGGGTACGGGGCAGGCACCCCAGGTGTGTCCCAGCGGTGGGACCCGGCGTCCCCGTCTCAGGACAGCTCCGTCTCGTCCGGGGCCCGCACCCCCTCATTCAGCCCCTGCCAGACCTTTCCGCGGGTTCTGTAGACCCGGGGCCCCAGCGTCCTCATCCGCCCTCCTCACCTACTTGGCCCCGGTCCCCGCGCAGCCCAGACCCGGCCCGTGTGACACCTTCCCTCTGGGGCCCCCAGCCCTTCGCCCCCCCACCCCGTGCTGCCCTGCGGCCCCTCCCGGCCCCCGCACAGCGCACACGACTCTTTGGGACACCTGGTCCCTCGGCGGGGGTGCGGGGTTGGGGGAGGCGGAGATGGGACCCGCTGGAGAGCAGATGACACATGTGCTCGCGTCCCCACCGCCGTGTCACCGCAGGAAGTCCATATACCTGCAGAAGGAGCACGGGCTCCGCCACCAGAAGCTCCTGGAGGACGCCAGGAAGAACCACAGGGTGGCCGTGAAGTTCCTGAAGGCGTCCCTGGGGAGGTAGCGCCCCCCGCAGCCCCCGCCCTCCTGTCCCCGTGGGGGGGGCGGGTCTAAGAGCCGGGATCACGCACCTGTTCTTGTTCTGCAATTCGCCAACTTCACGACCAAATCATCGCCTTATCACCCAAAGGAGAACCGGCCTAGGCCTAGACCTAGCCCTGCGGGGGGCTGGCCGGGCGCCCTCGGAATTGGGGTCTGGGGCCCCCCCAGACAGGCGTTGTGGCCGCGTTTCCTTGTGACTGGCCGGCGGCCACAGGCGTCACCTTTAAGGATCTCCCCGGAGGGCGCGACCACGCCGGGGCGGTGCTGCCCTGCGCAGGCGCCCCGGGTTAGCCGTGCTCCCCCATCCCCCACCCCGACCCCCCGCAGGGTGCAGGAGCAGGCCCGGCAGCAGGAGACCGAGTCCCGGGAGCACATGAGGAGGCGCATGGACGCCGTGCTGGCCCTGAAGAACAGCATCACGGCCAACCGGGTGGGTGCGACCCCGCGTCTGGCCCCCCACGGCCGCCCACCCGCGGCGGTCCCCGGGGCTGGCCCAGGCGCCGCTCGGCTTGCCCGCCCCGCCCTCCCGCACCCCTGCTCCTTGGGACCTGGGTCCCGGGTCACTCAGTCTCTCCCTGGGGTCCTATCCTGTGGGAGGAGCGATGACAGGGTCCCCATGGCCCTGTGCTGTGGTCGGGGGCCTTCCTGGAGGAAGCGACATCCCCCTGGGGCCTGAGGATGCGCGGTGAGGCCCGGGAAGCGCAGAGGGGAAGAGGGAACAGCATCTGCGAAGGCTCAGAGGCCAGAGCCCGGCCCAGGTGGCCGGAAACACGGAAGGAGCCGGGGGGAGCGGGTGGGTCACCCAGAGCCTCGAGGACAGCAGGCTCCGCCACCTCGAGGACGTAGAAGGGGAGGGCCGCGGGTGGGGGGTCGGGTGAGTGTGGCCGTGATGTCACATCTGTTCCACAGGAAGCCCCAGCGTGTGTGTGCGTGTGCGTGTGCGTGCACGCGTGTGTGCGTGTGCGTGCGTGTGCACCCGTGTGCTCATACTGTAACCTCCATTCCCCGTTCCCAAGGAAACCCTCCGGAAGTTTCAGGCGTGGGGCCAGGCCAGGGCGGAGCTGGCCGAGCAGAAGGCCCAGGCAGAGAAGGACGCGATTCTGGCCCAGGGGGGCGACGCTTTCCGGCACCTGTCCCACCAGCGCCGGCGCCAGGAGCTGGAGGCCGAGGAGCGGTGAGGGCCCCCCTGCCAGGTGCCTGCGGGAGGCGGGACCCCCACCTTGAGGATAGGCCTGGGGGAGGCAGGAATAAGGGCTCCAGCCCTCCCCCCCCCTGCCAAGCCCCTCCTCCACACCCCAGCAGGAGGGGGCTCTCCCAGGCCCCGGGGCATAGCCCCCTGCATCCAGGTCCCCCAGCACGGACCCCCCCCCCACATGCCTGCGGGATCCCAGACTGGTTTCTCTGGACCTGCTCCCTCTGCCCCTGTCCCCTCCTGTTCCCTCTGGGGCTGCAGGCTGTCTGGGCTCATGCTCAAAGCACAGCCCTCCTGGGCCTCCCTTTCTGGACTCCCCAAACCAGCCCTCAGAGCCGCCTCTCAATGCAGCCTGCACCCCTGCACCCCTGTCATTCACCCCGAGACCCCCCTGGGCCATGTGCCCCAGGTCGTGCCCCACCCTGAGAGACGGTGGTCCCCACTGGGCCTCCCACCCCAGCACGCCCTGTAGGAGTGCCTTCCTGAGACCGGAAGTCCAGGTTTCCGACCTGGAGGGCTGGCCCTTCCCCCACCCCAGCCCCCACCCCCACCCCCTAGCATGCTGGCTGTCAGGGTCTGCGTGGCTGGCTTCCCAGTCCCCTTGCTGGGGACAGCACCTCATTCCCAGGAGTCACACTGCTCTGAGTTTCACTGCTGGAGCTTTGCCATCACCCAGCCTGGTGGGGGCTCCCGGGGACGCTCTGCCCATCCCCGAGTCCCTTAGTCGGGTGCAGGCCTGGAACCCAGGAGGGACCAGCAGGCAGCCGCTGGAATGAATGAATGAATGAATGAATGCTGAATGAATGAGTCAATGGCCTCAAGCTGCCTTGGCGTGTCCCCGGGTGGGGGCGCCCCGCTTGCCAGCCTGGAAGCCGGGAGCAGGGGCCACTCCCCAGGGGACCGGCCGGGGCCAGGGGTTGGGGCGCCGTGGGTCTGCCCGGCAGGGCTGGGCCCGCGCTCCTGGGGAGGGCGCCGCGTCCCAGCCCCCGGCACCGGCCCGCAGCGCCTTCGAGGAGGAGCAGAAGCTCCGGAAGAACGAGATCGTGAGCCGGATTCTGAAGGAGGAGGCGGAGGAGGACAGGAGGAGGAGGCCGCCGCCTCCGGCCCCCGCGGCGGACCGCCTGACCCTGCGGGACAGGACATGGGACTACCTGGCCACCGTGTGCGAAGGGAAGCCGGCCCCCGTCGCCTCCTACTACCTGGGGGTGAGCCGAGGGCCCGGCGGGGCCCCGTGTCATGGGGGACCCGACCAGAGCCTGACAGAAGGGCCGCCTGACAGAAGGGCCGCCTGCCCCCTGTGGCCTCACGTCCCTCAGGCGGCCCCGCTGGTGGCTGCGTGTCCTGATGTCCCCTACGGCCCCCTCTGGAGGGCACAGGGCAGCGTCACGGCTGCTCCCTGCAGCAGGTGGGCGGCAAGCCACACGGTGTCCGCCTGGGAGCGGGCCTCTCCTGAGGGCTGGCTCAGGTGCAAGGGGTCGAGACACAGGTCACTGCCTCATGCACCAGGACGCCGCTGCGGTGGCGGCCGGGGTGGGTGAGGGGCACCCACAGCCGTGGGAGACCGAAGGCCAGTCACGGGGCAGGGGCAGACTCGAGCACCGCTCACCCCATGTGCAAAGCATCACCTGGTGCCAGAGACTCTCGATCACCCCTGGAGACGGGCAGCTTTCCCCTCGTCCATCCGTTTGTTCATTCACTCGTCCATAGTGAGGACCGGCTCTGTGCCCGTGGAGGTGACCTGCTTACCTGCCCCTGGGGTCGTGTCCTGAGCCAGCTCGGCGTTTCTGCTTCTGCACTGTGACCGCAGCACCTGGAGGCCTCACACAGGCTCACAGACACACAGACACACACACACAGACACAGACTCACAGACTCACAGACACACATACACAGACTCACAGAGAGACACACACAGATATACACACAGACAGACACACAGACACAGACTCACAGACACACAGACTCACAGACTCACAGACACACACAGACCCACAGACACACAGACTCACAGACTCACAGACACACAGACAGACTCACAGAGAGACACACACAGATATACACACAGACACACACACACAGACTCACAGACTCACACATGCTGCCAGCGGCAGCCTCAGTCCCTGTGAGGTCCTCACTCTGGGTCTCCTGCCCCCAGGCCCAGGCTCCTGCCCTCGTCCCCACGGGCCCCCAGGAGCCGCCCCACCCCCAGGCCACCTGTGCTACACCCCCCCACTCCAGCCACCGTGCTTCCGGGGGTCCCCCTGCCGCACTCTCACGCCCAGCCCGGCACCCCGTCCTTGTCCTATGTCCCCGTCTGCCGTGGAGCCGGCACTTGGTCCTGTGAGCCCCGAGGGCTTTACCGGGCGTGGTTTTTACCGGGAAAACCAGACACAGCGGCAGCTCAGGGTGGGTGAGCAGGACCCCTGCCCGGGCCCCGCCCCCCACAGCCCGGATCACACTCTGCGGGGACACACGGAACAAAGCACCGAGAAGCTTAGGTTTCAAGTGGGGAGTGACCGAGCAGCCCGGGAGTGTCAGCCCAGGGGCGCCCCGACCCCCATTCCCTCCGGCGGGAGGGCGTGCGCCCGCTTCCTGGAGCGAGCTACCGTGTCCTTCCCCCCGACTGCAGGACAAAGAGACACACCCCGAAAACCTGCTGGAGACACGCATCTCCAACGACTCCGTCCACGGGGACCCGGGGCCCGCCCGCGGGGACGACGATTCGCTGGCAGAGCCGGAGATCCCCGGGCTGTGGAGGGAAGACTACAAGTCGTGCCAGGCGAGCGCTCCCCCCCGGGGCGACCCGCTGGCGCTGGCCGGGGGGTCGGGGAATGAACCCCGTCAGCGCTGCCAGGCCCGTCACCTGACCCGGGGGCGGCGGTGGTGCCTGAGGTCAGAGGTCAGAGCGGCAGCAGGAGGCCCCCCAGCTTCCCGCGGCGTCCTCGCCCGCGGACCTAGAGGGGACCCCAGACGGACCCAGGGGACTTTCAAAACGGAAAACGCAGGACTGTCCCCGAGTGGCCTTCTTCGTGCCATTTGAGAAAAACCCTGTTTTCTGGGGAACTTCTCGAAAGCTGTCTCTTGGCCTGATGTTAAAATGTAAGAAACTCCCCCCCTACCGTCGTCTCCCGGAACGGGGTCCGGGGACCCCCCGGCGTGGGGCGCGTCCCTTTGTCCGGGCACGGCCTGGCCTGGCCTGGCCGTGCCGTCAGCTGCCTCCCGCGGCCCCCGGTGCCCTGGGACCCGAGCGGGGAGCCCCGTGCCTGGCCGGGCCCTGCCCTCGAGCCTGGGCTGCTGCCCCCTGCACCCCCAGGCGCCCACCGAGGACGCGGACCGCAAGCCCGTGGGCGGGACGAAGATGGACAAGGACATGCTGGCCCGCACCAAGCAGCAGCTGCGCAGCGGCGTGATCCACAAGCAGGTGGCGTCCGGGCACGAGTTCAAAGGGCGCCCCTTCAACAGCAAGCCCGAGGTCGTCCACTTCAAGGTGCGCCCGCTGGGGTCGTGGGTCACGGAGGGCAGCGTCACGGCGCCGAGGGTCGTGGGTCACGGAGGGCAGCATCACGGTGCCGAGGGTCGTGGGTCACAGCGCCCGGGTCATGGGTCGTGGTGGACAGGGTCACAGCACCGGGGGTCGTAGGTCACAGAACTGGGGTCCTGGGTCACGGAGAACAGGGTCACAGCACCTGTTGCTGTGGGGGTGACCCTCCTTCTCTCGCATGAGGGCCAGGAGCAGCCCCAAAAGGAAGGGGTGCGGTGGTGAGTGGGAGCGAGGCCGTGGGGTCCGTCGTCTCTACGGGGGGGCGGCCAGTGGCCCCTGCGGCGTCACGCAGCCCGGGGCCGATGGGAGGTCCTGGGAAGCGGCCTCCTGCCCGACTCCCGCAGGCCGGGCTCGTCACATGCCCTGCTCGTCACACCCATGGGGGCAACCTCGGGGCGTGTCCCCCCTTGAGACCGTCACCGCACTCGTCACTGTGTGTGACACGCGTCCAGTGGCCCATGAGGAGCGTTGTCACCGCGTGTGACCCGTGTCCGGTGGCCCGTGAGGAGCGTTGTCACCGCGTGTGACTGGCGTCCGGTGGCCCGTGAGGAGCGTTGTCACCGTGTGTGACCGGTGTCCAGTGTCCCGTGAGGAGCGTTGTCACCGCGTGTGACCGGCGTCCGGTGGCCCATGAGGAGTGTCGTCACCGTGTGTGACCCGCGTCCGGTGGTCCGTGAGGAGCCTTGTCACCGCGTGTGACCGGTGGCCCGTGAGGAGCATTGTCACCGCATGTGACCGGTGGCCCGTGAGGAGCGTTGTCACCGCGTGTGACTGGTGGCCCGTGAGGAGCGTTGTCACCGCGTGTGACTGGTGGCCCGTGAGGAGCGTTGTCACCGCGTGTGACGCGCGCCCGGTGGCCCGTGAGGAGCGTTGTCACCGCATGTGACCGGTGGCCCGTGAGGAGCGTTGTCACCGCGTGTGACGCGCGTCCGGCGGCCCGTGAGGAGCGTTGTCACCGCGTGTGACGCGCCCTGGCAGCCCGTGAGTAGCGTGGTCACCGCGTGTGACTGGTGGCCCGTGAGGAGTGTTGTCACCGCGTGTGACGCGCGCCCGGTGGCCCGTGAGGAGCGTTGTCACCGCATGTGACCGGTGGCCCGTGAGGAGCGTTGTCACCGCGTGTGACGCGCGTCCGGCGGCCCGTGAGGAGCGTTGTCACCGCGTGTGACGCGCCCTGGCGGCCCGTGAGTAGCGTTGTCACCGCGTGTGACTGGTGGCCCGTGAGGAGCGTTGTCACCGCGTGTGACGCGCCCTGGCAGCCCGTGAGTAGCGTCGTCACCACGTGTGACCGGCGGCCCGTGAGGAGCGTTGTCACCGCGTGTGACCGGTGGCCCGTGAGGAGCGTCGTCACCGCGTGTGACTGGCGGCCCGTGAGGAGCGTCGTCACCGCGTGTGACGCGCCCCGGCGGCCCGTGAGGAGAGGCTGCGGGTGCTGGGCCGCAGGGAGCTTCGGGCCACAGCGCCCCCTCTGGCCTTCCCAGGACTTCGACGTCGGCAAAGTGTACAAGAAAAAGGTCACGCTGATCAACGCCACCTACACCATCAACTACTGCAGGCTGGAGGGCGTGGAGGAGCACCTCCGCGACTTCATCAGCATCGGGTGAGGGCCGGGCCGTGGGGGCGGGTCCCAGCTCGGCCCTCGCTGTCCCCCCGGGCTCCTTGGGGTCCCGGCTCTGGTGTCCTGCGCCCCGCTGTGCGTGGTGTGACTGAGAAGGCAGAGCCGCTCACGCCCCGCAGTCCTCGGACTCAGGCCTCAGGCCTTGGGCGGTCTGGGAACCCTCGGCCGGTGCCGCCCACTGCCCGCTGCCCCGTCTAGGGGCTGGCGTTTCTGGGCGGGGCCTTGCTCCCTCCACAGCTGTGACCCTCTGTGGGGCGGTCAGTCCCCTTACCCCACACGCCCAGTCACACTCAGCCGTCTGCAATTAACCCCCGGGGTCTGCCCCTGCTCGCACCGTGCTGGTCCCTGCGTGTGTTTTGGGCCCGGGCGACCTTCTCCTGCTGGGACCCCACTCCTGGGGGTCTGTTGTCTGGCGTCCAACACGCTTCCCTCCAGAGAAGTGTGGGATTGGCGCCCGCCCGGAGCCAGGGAGCCTGAGTGGCCTGGGGCAGGTGTCCGTAGCAAACGTCCAGCTCATCCCCTTCTCAGCCGGGCCCAGGGGGTCAGACCCAGCCTGGGTCCCCCGGGAGCTGCTCTCGCCCACGGGGACGCAGACCAAGACAGGCCGGCTGCCTTCGGTCTCCCGTGAGGCTGGGGCGCGGTGTCTGGGTCTTTCACTAAAGGCGGGGCTGGGGGCTGGCTCCCACTGGCTCCCACCCTCGCACGGCACGAAAACCCGGCCTCCCAGCTCTGGGCCTGGCACATGCCCCACGGCGCCCGCTGCCTCGGAGCTGGTGCCTGTCCCTGGGGCCTTTTCCTCTTCCTTCCCTCCCTCCTTCCCTCACTCGAAGGCCGTCCGAGTAAGCTCGGTACTGGGAGGCGGCGGGGGCCCAGTGCCGGGGACAGCGGGGTGGCCGGGTCCGGCAGCCGGCCGTGTCATCCGCGTGGTGCCGTGAGCGCCCACCTGCAGCGGGGACAGCCCCCTGCTCGAGCTATGTGCATCGTTTTGCCCGCAGCTTTGACCCCCCTGGTCCCATGTCCGCCGGGATGAGCTGCGAAGTGCTTGTCACCTTCAAGCCCATGGTGAGTGTCCCGGTCCCAAACACCAGGACGTAAAAGGGGGCTTTCCTCGCCCCATCGCGACGGGGTGGCGGATGGCATTGGGACTCTGAGGACACCGTGGCAGCGGGAGGACGCACAGGGCCCGTCTCGCGGTTTTATTTCCAAACCGTGTCCCGCGTGTCCCCCAATGCTGGGCGGGGTCACGGGCGTTGGTCCCGCTCAGGAGCTGGGGTGGCGGTGGCGGCGGAGGGGGGAGCCTGGCCAGCGTGCGGCCCTGCCAGACGCGTCCTGCCGACCCCACCACGTGGCCGGCGGGCCCAGGCCAAGGCCGTGGCTGCACGGACGTCACGCGTGTCCCTGCGTGACACTGCAAACGTCCCTGTCAGTCGGGCGGTTTTATTTCCAGATCAACAAAGACCTGGAAGGAAGCGTCTCGTTCCTGGCCCAGACGGGCAGGTTCTCTGTGCCCCTGAAGTGCTCCACGAAGAAGTGCTCCGTGAGTTCTGAGGCGTCTCCGCTGGGGTTTTCCGGAAGGTTCTGGCCGGGGGACACGCGCACGCGTGCGGGCGGGCCCGTGCGTCCCCGCCGTGGGCTCGGGTCGGGGTGACGAGCGCGGGGTGCTCGGAGAAGCCGCTGGCGCACGACCCTCACTGCAGGGCCTGCGGTCGGACGGACCGGGGTTCGCCCGGGGGGGCCCCGGCCGGCTCCGTGGCCCGGCGCGGTCCCCTTGATCCCTGCGACCGCGGTCGCCGCGCCGTACGCCTCGTCCCCAGAGCCGGTTTCTCTCACGGCTGGAGCGTGTGCCTCGTGCCCCCTCCCCCCGTTTCCATCCACACCCACCCCCGCTCCGGGCGAGCGGAGCCGTCTGTTCCCGAAATCCGTGACGCCCCCTTTCGTATCAATTCCACGTTAGCACGAGATCATACAGTATGTGTCTGTCTGTCTGTCTGTCTGTCTGACCGCGCTTAGCTCGGTGCCCCGACGGTCTGTCCACCCGGCACACGGCTGGATGTCCTCCCTTTCTGTGGCTGAGTAAAACCCCGCTGCCTGCGAGCCCGCGCCCCCGGCCCGGCCACCCCGGCGCCTCCGCTGCCTCAGCGCACCCGGGGGCCCGCGCGTCCCCGCGACGCGGCGTTTGGGTGTCCTCAGATGGACACCCGGCGGGGGCACCGCGGGGCCTGACGCTCGTCCTGGCCGTGCCTGGCGCGGATCACCCCCCCAGACTGCTCTCCACGGGGGGCTGCTCCGGTTCACAGACCCCTGCCCCATCCCCCCCCCCCGCCGCCAGGGCACGCGGCCCCCTGTGTCCACACCCGCGCCAGCCCTTGCTCTCGGAGCCTTCCCGGTGGCAGCCGCTCGGGCCGGCATGAGACGGGTGTGGGGGCCTCACTGTGGTTTGGGTTCGCATCTCCCTGATGGTCGCGGAGGCTGAGCCTCTCTGTTCACGTTCCCGTGGGCCACTCGTCTGTCCTCTTTGGAAGCACGTCTGTCCGGGCCCTCTGCGCGTGTTTGAGCTGCGTTGCGTGGTTTGGTTTTGGTTTTGGTTTTGGGTTTGGGGTTTTTTTGCTCTCGAGCTGCACCAGTCCTTTCCGTGCACTCGTCCGTCGCCGGAGCGACAGTGTGTGTGGCTTTCCCGTCCTGTCGGCGCATCCTCTGCTGCGCGGAACCGATTCTTGTCCCAATCAGAGCGATCTCAGGCACGCACGGCGAGGAGCAGCGGGGACGCTACCCCGGGCCCCCGCCCGCCACCACCCCGGGCCCGCGGCCGGCGCTTGCGTCCTCCGTCCACCCACCTGACCCTCCTCCGAGCACATTAGCAGCTTCGCAGCCCTCGCGCCCCCTCCTGTGACTCAGCCTCTCACGCAAGCAGGGGCCTTCCGCAGGGGCCAGCACGCCCGCGCCCCCTGATTGAGCTGCTCGGCACTGACCCCACGAGGCAGCCTGCGGACGGTGCCCGGATGCACAGCTTGTCCCCGTGGCAAGCTTGCGCCGCGCGGTCACAGGTGTGCAGGCCGCCTCTGGTCCGGTGGACCCCAGCTGGGCCGGGCCGAGCCGGGCCATGTGCTCCAGGCCGCAGGTGAGCCAGGGGCCCCGGCCGCCGGCACAGCAGCTTCCCCAGCACGGCCGCTCACGGGGGGTGACTGGGCCACCACACGTCAGCCCTCCTCACGTCACGTCTCCCAAACAGTCCTCTGGCCACAGCGAGCCAGGTGGCACCCCTCGGTCACCATCACCCAGGTGGGGACACACGCCCCTCCCTCACAGCGCCACGCCACACAGGGGAGCAGGCCCCAAGCAGGGGAGATGGGAGTGTGGGCTGGCAGCCTGCACTGACAAGACCAGCTCCAGCCCTGATGGCCGCCGTCACCATGCACGTCACACGTGCCCCGCTGTCCCCGAGCCGGCTCCCCGAGCCGGGAAACGAGATCACGTAGCGTGTGTGATTATTCTGTCCTTCAGTCTCTCTCTTGTTCTCCTGGGGGCAAAACGGGCACAGCCCCGTGGTGCCCCTGCGTCCACGCCAGAAGCACCCCCATCTCGCAGGATGGAAAGCCAGCCCCTCCCCCAGCCCTGGCCCCGCCGGGCTCGCCCTGCCTCTGGCTTGCACCTCTGGGCGCCTTACGTAAGGGGCACTGCACAGGGTGGCCCCTTCTGCATCTGACCCGTCTCGCTCAGTGTACGGGCCTTGGGCTCCGTCCCCGCTGTGGCGCATGGCGGGGCCCCTTCCTCGTGAAGGGCTGAGGCGGTGTGACGCAGAGGGTCTCACTTCTGCCCCCCGCCCCCCCTTGTGTTCCCCCTGTGCCCTGAGGCCTTCCCAGCCCTCGGATCCTGCCCCCTGGTCTTCCTTTGTGTCTGGTTGGATTTTCTGTAGTGAACTGTTTCAATTCCTTCCTCGTCTTCCACGCACCTTCTACGTCTGCTTGCTTTGTGGTTGCCATGGAGATCCCACTGAGCGCCCCAAGGTCCCGGCTCTGACGTGGGTTTCCGGCAGCCTCGCGTCAGGCCGTGGGACGCCCCCCACCGCCCCCCGCTGCACAGCCCCGGCCCCCGCCTCCAGGCGTCCGTGTCCCAGCGCCC
The DNA here is from genome assembly GCA_004027375.1 of Macroglossus sobrinus. Lineage (NCBI taxonomy): Eukaryota > Metazoa > Chordata > Mammalia > Chiroptera > Pteropodidae > Macroglossus > Macroglossus sobrinus. The sequence continues at coordinate 56,574 of PVKZ01005287.1, forward strand.
AGCCTCACGACGTGCGTGTGCAGCCACGCACACCGATCATCTCGACAAGTGCGTGAGTGTCTCAGTTACGCAGACGACAAAACGTGGGCTGCAGACCCAAGTTTCAACGATGCTGCTGCTGGCTTTCAGACCAGTGACTGCCTCTTTAAAAACTGTGTTAGTCTCTTAAGTCCCGTGGAGACCGAACGGCGGAGCTGAAAACCATCGTGCTCGCTTTCCCGAGGGGCCCCCTCCCCGCCCTCCCGTCTCCCCCACGGGCTCCCCGAGTCTCGTGTCTGCAGGCGGGTCTGGTGGCCTCGGCCCCCTCCCTCCCTCGGCTTGGGGTGACCTGGGACGGCCTTCACGTCCCCCTCGCTGCTCAGGGTGGGCGCAGTCGTCCGGGGCAGCTGTGTGTCCGGCGGCCTCTCGGGGGCTCCGCCGTGAGAGAGGAGAGGGGACGATGGCCACAC
>PVKZ01005288.1:0-56898 GCA_004027375.1 Macroglossus sobrinus
TCAATGCTTGTGGCCAGGCCCCAAATTCAGGTCACTTCCATGTTAGGACTTTGTGACCCTCCCCTCTCAGCTGCCTCACATCCTCCTAGTCTGCAGCAATCTTTCTGCCTCTTCTTGGCAAGCTATCATAACCTTTCACAACTCCTCTGAAACTTGAATCTTTCCAGGAAGTTTCTCTGGATTTATGAAAGGCTCTATGCCCTCTCCTACCTCACATCTGGGTCTCCTGCCCTGCCTTTCCTGTCATAGGAGGTGGGCGATCACACCTTCCAATTTGCCTTCTCCTGGGCTATTCATTTGGACTTCTGTTTTCCTCTTTGTTCTGAAAATTTTGTCCTGCTAAGTGTTTGTCTTTATTTTTGTTTGAAATGTCACTGGCTGTTTTATTTCTTTTTGAGTTATTAGGCTTTTCTCCATTACTAAATAATCAAGATGGCATTTCCACATACTTTCCACCTAATACAGTATAATTAAAAATACTAATGTGAGAAAGAACTAAAGGACTCTGTGCCTTATCCAGGCCACTTTCTCCCTGGGGAGTTCAGGACAAGAACAGAAATTGAACCTAGGTCCCTTTTTTGAGTTGCAGGAGTAGACTGGCCATGTCCCTTTCTATTCCTACTTTTGTCCTTTACCTGGAGCTTTTGAGAGTACTTTTGTGGGTCAAGTAGGATTCTGAGGACCACTGTTCCACACCTCTAAACTCTCCTGTTTCTCTTCCATTGGGTCACCTACCCTCTTTTATCTCCTCTCCTTGATGTTTCTTGGCCCTTCTCTTGCTCACTGCTGGTGAGTAGAACATAAGAAGCTGTGAACACTTAGTCCAGGTAGTAGGCAATCCCTTTGAGCATCTCAGGGCACTCTTCCTCCAGAAAGGCCTTGGTCACTTCACTGAGATGCTCTCTGCCTCCCACTTCTGATTGTTATTCAGGGCTGCAGATTCCAGAGAGACTCAGGTCAGGATTGATTTGTTGATTTTGATGAATCTGTCCATTATAGGCATATCTCCTTGTGTGTGTGTGTGTGTGTGTGTGTGTGTGTGTGTGTGTGTTTCACTCCTGAGATCTCAACCCACCATTCCCTAAAAGGTGTGAGACTGTGAGACTGTCCAGACCCCATACACAGGCAGTTGGTCTGGCTTCATTTTCTGCTTTGTTCATGGCATTGTCTGCACCTCTGTTTTTTTTTTTTAATTTTAATGTTTCATTTATATTATTTCTTTTATCCTGTAAAATTATAAAAGTAGTTGAAGCTTGAGTCAAATGTTAAGTTTTAAATAAACTACCACATTGTTACTTCCACTGACATGCATAATCTTTTTGCAGTTCCTCCCTTTTCTGTTAATCATTTCCCAGTAAAAATTCTTTACTTGAGACAATATATATTTTTCAATGCTTGGTTTATGCAAAGCAATATGGTATTAAAAATATTTTTGGTTTTCAAAATGTTTTTTCTTTATTTTTTACATCTTTTATCTGGTTACTTTGGAGCTATTCACCTTGATGTATCTACAGAAAATGCTTTCTTAATGTTTCAGTGCTAGGTATTATGAAGTCAACATCCTCCAAGATGATAATTTACCTTCTTTCCTTTCCTAACCTCCAACACATGCTCATTATCCCTCTTCCTAATATAAACAGTATATGAGAATTTAGGATAAATCTATATTCATTGTTTTCATTATTATGACTATGTAATATCTTTACAGCTCTGTTATATAGTAAACTATAATTATTTTGCTTTCAACATAACTCTTTGTTCAATGGAGCTAATAGTTATTTTTTTCTGTTCTTATTCAACTGCAAAGTCTTCACCAATCATATTAATCTCATTGTAAGACATTCAGAAATCTCAGGTTTAGACAGGTTGCTCTCTATACCTGGGATCTCCCTTTCTCACTCTCATTGTGGGAATTCCATCTCTTACCCATGTAGCATCTTCCATTTCCTATATCCATATATACCATATACATCTTCCTCTCTTAACTTATTTTTCATTTTGATGGTGCATGCTATCAAGAAGTTTCTGCAGGTAAATTTTTTGAGTGCTCTTATATCTGGAACTGTCTTTGTTATACCCTCACATTTTATTGACAGTTTGGCTAGGTATAGAATTTTAGGTTAGAAATAATTTTCTTCAGAGATTGAAGGCATCTCTCTGTTGTTGTCTAGTTTTCACTTGTGCATTTGACATGACTAGAGTCATTCTGATTTCTGATTCTTTAGTGTGTGATATGTTTTTTGTCCCTTTTGGTAGCTTGTAAAAATTTTACATTTTCTCTAGCTTTTTGAAATCTCATAACAATATGTGCTGGTATGAGTCTATTCCTTCTTCTCAATTCTTTCTTTATGGAACACATACTGTATAGCTTTTGGACTTCCTGGTCATTTATTATTGTATGTTCTCTCCTACTACCTATTTCTTTTTCTTTTTACTCTAGTTTCAGGGAGGTTTCCTCAATTACCTCCTCCTTGGCTAAAGGCCTCCACAAATAAAATGAACCAACTTCCTACTCCTGTGCCTGATAAACAATCTGGAGCTTTCTAGGAACAGCAAGAAGGACTGGAGAAGAACACCCAAGGACAAGACTTCTTCCTCCCCTTGACAGAGGAGTCTACCTGCAAGAGACAGAGAGACTCTCGGGGAAGGTGGGACATGAGCCATAACCCCATCAACCACTCACAGCTGAGGAGAAAGAGGGCCAAGGTGGGCAGCAAGAAGGAAAGTCAATCACTCATAGCTATGTCCTGCCAGGAGAACACTGAGCTATTATTGCATTGATCACAGCAAGTGAAGTTGTTTCTCTGCCTTATTCTTTTGGAAAGCCCAGGTAGGAAGACAGATGCTCTTTTCTTTCCTCCATGATTGACCTGAGAACCAGAGGGTGGTATACTGGGTGATAGTGGTGAGGGGCCTGGGGTGAAGAACACTGGCTGCCAACTCACCACCCTGGGGTGCTGTAGATTGGACGGGGCACTGCAAAGTTTTCCCCCACATCTCCAAGCACATACAGAGTGGTAAGGCAGTGGACTCTTGTAGCCCAGAATCGTGAACGTTTCCTGTGTCCCACATCCATGAGAGTCATCAATGATCAGTATGCTAGTATTTTCTGATGCAATCCTGCCTCATCAGTAGGAGCAATCAGCTTGTGAGTGAGTCAGGGAACAGCAGGTTGACTGCACGCAGAGGTGAGGGTTGGGAAGAAGGATTTGGGGGAGAGTGCTGTTGGGAAGGATAATCTGCCATGGGCCTTGAGGTTCCAGCACATTCTTACTAGGCATATCAAGAATACAAAATCCTGTGTGAATTTTACCCAGGCCATTTCTCAGGATAGTGTTTGCAGTGAGCAACCTCAAGGGATGAGGAACTAATCCCCTTTGGAAAAAGAGCAGGCTTATGACAGCTGACTATAAAAGCATGCATTCCTCAAGCAAAGTGTTTCTTGACTGCACTACAGGCCTATATCTGTATAAAATCCACTTGGGTCCTTTGGAGTAACTGTCTGGGAGTTAGGGGCCAAGGAGCACCTTGGCCAACACAATGCTCATGCTGCTTGCTCTGCCATGATCACTAGTCTTTTGTCTCTATCTCAAAGCTCTCCTGTCTTCTGTCAGCACTCACAAAATAGTAACAGGCTAATTTATTGGCTTGTAAGTAGGGTAAAATTCTAGACTTTGACAAGTATCTGTCTCAGAGGACAGTCCCATGCCACTCTTCTGTCTGATTTTGGATCCTGGCTGGCAAAGGGGACTTTGCGTGCTAAGCTGATCAACCAGCCCTGGGGGAGGAGGGTTGAGCAACAAAAGCCCTTCTTGTATAGATACGATGGTGCAATTTGGGAAACCTGATCCATCACTGCTGGAAAAACAGGATGATGCAGCTACTGTTGCCAGCATCCTGGAACTCTTGAGGCGGACACCTACCTTACACCTAAGGCCCTCCCTTCAGCAAGGTGGAGACAGACATTTATACTTGTGTTTGTTTCTTGAGTCTTAGTGGTATATCCCATTTTGCCACAAGAGGGAGCCTATCCTTAGGCAGCGAGAAGAAAATCAGATCTGCTAATGCTCCTGATTCAGTTGAATAAAGTTTATTTCTTCTGGTGTCTTGTGAATACTGAGGAAACAGACATAAAGACATTCATAGGTATTCCAAAAGCAAATAAAAATTATTTTTAATCTTTAGATTATTTGAGACTTTTCTTTCCATCCAACTTTAGAGTTCAATTACCTTGCTTTTATTTCTGTCCCAAATTTCTGATGTCCCCATCTCCCTCACCCATTTTCAATAATTCCTCATTGTTTTCCCCTCCATGAACACCTGATTTCTAGGGTCAGTATAATCCTTACTTAGGACTTGAACCTTATTCTAATTATTCAAAATAGTAACTCCTAACTAGGATTTACCCAATACAGTGAGCGTTATGGTTAACGCTCCGGGTTTTACCTGGACCATGAACAAATTTCTTAATTCCTCTATGCCTCAATATCCTCATTCCTAAAATGAATGTTATAATAAGAGCTTTATTACAGTTTTTTGAGAAATGAGATAGCATTTACTTGTTACAAAAATGGCATCTACTATAATTGCCTAGTGTCCTCCTCTTTCTGTCTTTATCTGTCACCCCTGTTACTCATAACTTCTGATCATAACTTTTCTGTTCCAGTCAACATCCTTCCCAGTCTCCTGTCCCATAATCACTCCTACTTAGGAGGCAGAGTCCAGGCTATTTTTCCTGATATCTTTTGCTGGAGATTCCAGAATCTCTACAGCTTTTTTGGCATCTTATTCTCAAATCCAACTCTTTATCCCTTATTTTGTGCTTTGGTCTCAACAGTTCACCAGGTTTGAGGAACAGGTCTCTTGTCTTGTTCTGCCTTTTGCAGTCTGTATGACCCATATAAATTATTTATTTGGAATCTGCTTTCTCATCTGTAATATGGCCTGGAGGATCCTTAGGGTTTTATGTAGCTGCAATAGTCTATGGAAAGAAAAACAACATTTAGTGAGCACCTAGCATGCACTATGAACTATGGACTATATTTACTGAGCAAGTTCTAAATGCCAAGCAGTGTCTTTGGCATTGGGGGGTACAGGGCAGATCAAAAGACAGAATGCCTCTGCCCTCATGAAGATTACATACACCAGTTTTAAAAACTGAATTCTCATGGTAATCACTGATGCAATATAGCCTGAATGATTAATCACTTGATTAAGTCCCTATAAAATAGATAGTGACTGGTGGAGCAACCACATGAACCCAAGATTTGACTGACACCCAATACTGGCTCACTCTCCATTCAACGTCCCTGTGTGTGAATGAGTCTGATACCTTCTTAAATGGGATCAGCCTCAGGCAGGTGGGGTAGTGTAGCTGAGAGATCAGATGTGCCTGGTTAAGAGCTGACTCTGACATCACTTCCTGTGACAGTTAAAGCCTGAGAGTGAGAATGGAGAAATGATAGGAAAAGAGGAAAGCAGCTGTGTTGTGGGGGGAGGGGATGCAGAAATATCTGTATTTCTACTTGTGTCTTTTGTAGACCTGTTAGGGCTCTGATATTTTGTTTCCACTAACTCTCCTTTTCACGCCTACTTGGGACTGGCTTTGATCTTGTGAAAACAGCACATTTGTACCTTCCATTCACAACACTTAGGCTACTGGCTTTCTGTGTCCTTGGAATAGACCACGATGTCTTTCAAAGTCACCATGAAGACGTCCTCCTTGGTCTTCTGAACTTGGCTCTTCTCCCAAACTTTTATCTGCATGACTGGACTCTACAGTTCCAAGGGCTTACTGTCTTCACAATCATAGAGAAGGAAGGCTTGATTTTTTTGGGTGGGCAGTGGCCTAAAACCTGGGGAAGACTTTACTAGGCCTGGAAAATTGGATGTAAAGAAAGTCACAGAACCTGAAAAAGTGGAGTGGGGTAACTGTGAGACCCCTTGTGGGGCAGCAGAGGGTCAAGAAGGAAGATCTGGTCATTGGGATCAATAGCTGCTTCATAACATTGCATGCTCACGTGAGCAGAAGGACTTGCCTTTATATGGTAGAAAGTGCAGGAAGGAGAATTTTCTAGAAATTTAGGTAATGAACCACAGAGGATTAGCATGGAATTAAACCAGGATGCCATTTCTCTATCACCAGTTCTCTGAGGTAAACTGTTGCTGAGTTAGATCCTTGTCATACTGGTGAGAAATGTATTTGCTGCCTATTTGAAAATGTTTTTAAATTTGTATAGTCTTAAGAAATTACTAGATATTGCTTCCTATCATTGTGGGTACACACTTCTTTCCATGCCCTAACTTTGGGTGATCTCTGCACCCTGGATGCCCTGCTATTCCAGGTCTTGGCACATATTGTCAACATATGGCTGTGGGAGGAGGCTGGTCTCATCTTGTGGGAAGAGGAGGGACAAAGAGGGCATTGTCTGGTAGAATGAGAATTCTCTTTACCCTTGGGGGTTCTTTCCTGGCATCAATCCTCAGAAATGTATTATGAAAGAGAAGTTTGTCTTAGTGCTTTAGGGTCCTGTCAGAAGTTTAGAAATAATTAGGCAGAAATTCCCTCCACCCAGTCCCTATCCCCCAGCACCAACCTTAGCCTTCTCCCCTGATACCCACACTGACCCGGGCACTGTTGACATTTATAAATGGAGCCATTGAAGAATCAGGAGAAATTCATGCAACTTTGAAAAGTATTCCTGTTCCCTGGGCCCTGTGTATCCCCCCACTTTCCACCCCCACTTTGGACTTTGGTCCCTCTGCCTGGACCAACTCCACAGCCCTGAATGATGAGGTCAGAGCTCTCAGTTCCCAAGGAGAACTGTTAGCTGGTTTTAAGTAAGTTAGACTGAGTACCCATTGATTGAAGGGATGGATTTCCATGTGGAAATACCCTATGACACCATGTAAGGTGCATGTGGTAGCGATTCCCCAAGTTCTTCCCCCAAAGTAACCACAGCCATTTACTCAAATAACCACATAATGGGGAAAGGGAATACTGAGACCTTTTGAGGAATGTTACATATGTGATTTGAGCTGGCAGCAAGAACCCAGAGGATTTGAAGCTCCATCATAGCACGTGTAGAGTTTTGGTAATAAATGGAATCCTGTCCTAGCTCCCTCTCATTGTTACATCTTACAGTCAGTGGGTCTGTAGATCCATTTGGTAGTCATTTCCTATGTTCTAAAATGTGTATTTTTACATGATAGTTAAACTCAGCAGATGGCTGAATCCTATACAGATTCCTTGACCACTGGAGTAAATTTATTATATAGCCAAAGGCAAGTGAGCTATCCCCCTGCCCCAAACAGGCCAAGAGAGTAAATAGAAAATAATATGGCATCCCAGGAGAAATGCATGGCGATAGTCACCATTATATCCCCATTTAATTTACCATTCTGGGCTCTGCAAAACAGAATGGATCATGGCAGATGGACTACTGAAGAATTAACCAAGTAGGAGCCCCATTGTTTAGCCACTAGGCCAGATGTAATATATTTAGTAGAGCAAAATAACACAACCTTTGTTATATGGTTAGAAGCTATTGATGTGATTAATGTGCATACTAATTCAGTGCTAGAACAATGTGTAAAATCATAATTATTCTTGTGTATTTCAAAAAGTTTACATTTCAATGTTAATTCTCATATCTGTCTGGCTAGTTCACAAATAAGATCTTATCCTTGGAGCTTCAAATTTAGTTTGTTTATCTACAGTGTAATATCAGCAAGGAGTTGTAAATCACATTGCCATATTTTTGAGGGGGGTGTCTTTGATTATTGAACACTTGGCAAGCATATCTTTTGTTCAAGAAGATCTTGTACTGGAGTTATCAGAACAATAAATATTAGCAAAACTCTTACACAACTCAACCAACAAACATTGGTAAGGAACACAAGATCATTAAATTAATTGTCGTCTATATTTTTCAGCAGTTCCACAAACTGGTGATGACTTATAGTATTTACAAATATATACTCAAAGCTTTTATCAACTGTATTTGTAACAATTTTCTTTGATTCTACTGGCAATAGCATAAAGGATTATAAATCAGATTATAAACCCACCAGCTGGTAGAAGGCCGTTAAATAATATCTTTAAAATCACAAGGGATAAAAACTGTCAACTTAGAGTTCTATGCTCAACTAAATAACAATTCAAGAATAAGGATAAAAGGAAAGTATTTTAATACCAAAGAAGATCAAGAGAATTTACCCTTAGTAGAGGAACTACTGAAGGTTGTACTCCAAGAAGAATAAAATTTAGCATACCTATGTTCAAAGAAGTGTTTTTCACAATAACCAGGAGAAGAAAGCAACCTCAATGTCCATCAATGGATAAATGAATGGATAAACAAAATGTGGTATATACGTGTGTGTGTGTGTGTGTGTGTGTGTGTACACATATATACATATATATGTGTATATATATCTGTGTGTATATATATATGTATGTGTGTACACACACACACACACACACACACACACACACACACACACACAATGGAATATTATTTGACCCTAGAAAGAAATAAAGTTCTGATGGATGCCACAAGGTGGATGGACCTTGAAGACATGTTAAATAAAATAAACCAGTCACAAAAAGACAAATGCTGCATGATTCCACCGATATGAGGTATATAAAGTTGTCAAATTCACAGAAACAAAAAGTAGAATGGTGGTTTCTAGGGAGTAAGGGGAGGTAGAAATGGGTACACACTTTCAGTTTTGTGAGATGAAAGAGTTGTGGAGATCTGCTGCACAATAATGGGAATATATCTAACGTTACTGAACACATATAAAAATGGTTCATGGTTAAAAAAATAAAAAAGAAGAAAATTTAATCTAGAAGGAAAACATGGAATTCAAGAAGAACTGAGCAAAGAAACTGGTAAACATGTTGATAAATCTAAATAAAAATTGAGTTAAATATTCCTTCTGCAACACAGAGAATGGATTAGAGGTGAACAAGCCTAGAAGCAGAGATACTAAAATGATGTTTTATTGATTCAGTATTGAACTAGGCACCTTCTAAATTTAAGGGACAGAATTTGTACAGCTGGTAGATCAACAAAGATGTGGTCAATGAAGAAGATGGCAGTGATGACACCCAAATTTTTGGTTGGGATCCAAGGTGTATAGTGGAGTTAGTCATTAAGATATAGAATATGTAAGCGCAGGATTTCTGTTTTTTTTTTTGGGGGGGGGTATAAAATTACAATGAGTTTATAATCAAAAGCTCTTTAAAGGCTAGTAATTTGGATAATGGAGAGGCTAAGTATAGTAGTGTTTAGGGTTTAACATCTGCAGCCAGATTGCTTGTTCAAATCCCAACGTCTCCACTCACTAGCTGGTCAACCTTGAATAAGTTGCTTAACTTCTCAATTCTTCATTTCTCTCCTCTGTAAAAGAGGATAATCATAGTACTTACATCATAAGGTTATGGGGGTTAAGCGAGTTAAAAGCCGTAGAGCACTCGGAATATCTGTCATTTATTAAGCACTGAAAAATGTTACTGCAACAAAATATTACTTGGAAATTTTGACTGGGATTTTGAGATGCAATATTTTAGAACATACAACATATATGACATTCTACAATGATTTTTAAAATGTGATACAATATTTCAAAGAAAAAATAAACAAATTGATAACAGTTGTGTCACTTGTAAACTCTATACCCACACCAAAGTTGTATAAAATAGCAGAGTTGTTGGAAATTAGAGTGTGAGGGGATTAACTTGGAGGAGAGGATATCTTTGGAAAGAAATGTGCTGTTAGTTTCCCTTAAGAGAAAAGGATGAAGGTGCTGCCTCTTGCATCTCAAGTTTAGTGAGAGGGGCTCCAATGTGTCTACTGACTCCTGCCTAATATATCAAAAAAGCAAGAGATAGGATGCCCAGCAGATGAAGAGAGAGATGTGGCTATATTGGAAATGGCCTGTATACCTCAAGTTTGGTGGCTCTAAGGATGCATAACTATTTCCTGTGGACCAGATGTGAACATGTACAGGAGAGAGCCAATGTGAGGTTATCTTATGTTGCACTTAATAGAATCCCTTGGAAGAATGAACAGGCTTCAAAGGCAAAAAAAAAAAAAATCCATTTGGCAAACTGTTAAAAAGATCAAATCACTGAAAAGATGAAGACTATCCAATTGGACTTATACTTCTCCATAACAATATTAAATGCTAGACAATAGTAGAATGATGCCCCAAATATCCACAGGGGCAAAATCTGGAAGTGAGGTTCCCTCCAAATCCCCTCCTTGAAGAGTACAATGTTGGCTCTGGGAACTATTGCATGCAACAGAGTAAACAGATCTCTTTCTCTTCAACCACCCACTTACTAGCCCAGCTTTGTCCCTTTCCATTCTCTACCATATCTTTAGAGGGGATTCTGGCTCTAGCAATGGGGGCAGGAATGGGTATGAGGGCAAGTGTCACAGTTCTCACTGGGCCTGGTGGAGTAGGGCTGGGTTCCTTGAGTTGCTGAGGGGACATGGAGCAGATGTCATCATGTTGTGGGGGAAAGCCTGTGTTATTTCTCTCAGCTAAGAGACATCTTGGGATAAAATCAAAGAAATTTTATCTTTTGATGCTGGCAAGCCCGCATGTTGGAAATATGCTGAGGCCACTGCCCCCTTTCAGATGATCTGAAAATCCCTGTTTTCAGTTCACTTAGGAGACATTCCCTTCACCTTCAACAACAGAGGGTTATTCTCCACAGCCTATTCTTTAACAGAAGAGCTGCCTGCTCCTCCAGCTGCAATTCTTTTACTCTTCACTAAGGCTGCCAGGAATGAAAAGGGGAGGGAGAGGACTGGGTGGTGGCAGGAGGCAGGGCCTGTGGGAGAGCTTGAGACCCTGTAGGCTCCAGCCTGAGGACGCTTCGTTGCATTCTTATTCTGTTGTTGGTGCTTCTGCTGGAAGCTGCCAGGTGAGTGCTTATGCTGGGGCAGAGGGTAGCTGGGCTGGCACAGGGCCAGGGGGCAGTTGTGGGGTAGGGAGGCTGCCTGTAGCTCTAGATTGCCTTCTCCAACTCTAATGCATACACCAATGACCTGGGGATGTTATTAAAATTCAGATTTGATTTGCTAAGCTGGGGATGAGACCCAAGAGTCTGCATACCAGAACTGCTGCCCATGGACCACACTTTGAGTAAATGAATCTAGAACGTTTCCCAGGCCAGGTCAGGTGAGATGGAAGCAGTGAGCTAGGTATAGCACTGTCCTAAGTGGAAACCCCTCCTTCACACCTCAACTATCTGAGATGGATTCCACCACCAAGGGAATCATGAAATTTTTCTTGAAAAGAATAAAGGTGTTTAGAAAAATTCTTACCAAAATCATGATGGAATTAAGAAAAATCTATGTATATATTTGAAAATTTCCTCAAAATCTGAGCTCTCCTTTCTCTCCCAATTCTTGAACTCACAGGTATTGCTCTTCCAGCTAAAATCTTGACAGGGCTCAGATTCTACCAACTCTCTTTCAAATAGATTTATTTGCAAACTATTTCTTCAGTCTTAGAAACAGAGTGGCATTCCTTGAGTCAAGTTTTGCCAGCAATGCTGAGCCCTCAGCTCCCTAGATCCTGGACTTTGGCCTAGGAGCTCTGGCCACTGCAGACAAAGCTGCAAATGTATTTGTAGGAGGAGGATGTAGGTTTCAGACAATGAGACAGGTGGGCCAGGGATGGCTGGAACAGATAGGAGGAGGAGGGAGGGCTGTGTTTAGGCTCCGGCTATATAAGAAACACTCTTTGGTCTAAAGACTTTGGGAGAAGAGCACAATTTTGTCTGAGTGAGACCTTGGAATGTACGTGGAATAAGCATTGTTTTGGTGGTAACAGTCATGGGGCAAAGGACATAGAAGGGGACTCAAACATAGGTATGGGAGCTCTAAACCAAGGGGTTCTCTGGCAAGTCCTCTAGTCCTGCTTTCCTCACTCTACCTTCCAAACCCCCAAAGCTCTGTGGTGAGCTCTGGAGATCCAAGTTCACAGAGCCTTTCAGAGGATGTTTGGGTGTCTCCCTATGGATCTGGAGTGTGCACAGGACAGAGGAAGAAGAGCCAGAGATAGGCCCTCTGGAAACTACTCAAATTCTCTACACTTGGAATATGCCAGGCCTGCTCTGTGTTAAATTCCAGTTCTGCTGGGAATGTGATGGAAATGTCTTTAGAGGGTGCTTGGCCTACAGTTTGAAATGAGAAGGCTGAGAGCAAGACTTGAGAATTTACCAAATTAGTTTTTAGTCTAGTAACTCTCCAGGAGAGCCAGGGCAGAACCCTCAGAGCCCCAGGTCTGCCTTCCCTAAGTGCAGGAACTCCCCCGGACTTACAAGGCAGAGAGGGGTTACAGGCATCCTCACAGATGGGATTGATTGAAAAGGATGTGCAGCCAGCCTGAAAATGCGCAGATTATCATGCCCCAAAATCCTCTGAGTTCCTCTGGTACAGATGTCTTGTTTTACAGAGCTGGTATTTGAAGCCACGATTGGAGAAATGATGAACCAGTGCTACCCTAAAGCAGTGGTTCTCAACCAGGGTGAATTTGACACTAGGGGACATTTAGCAATGTCTGGAGACATTTGTGGGTGGGAGAGGAGAAGCTGTATTACTGGTATCTAGTGAATAGGGGCCAGAAATACTGCTAAACGTCTTACAACACATAGGACAACATCCCTCTGCCCCTAAACAAAAATTATTATGCCCTGTCAATAGCGCCAAGGTTGAGAAATCCAGGACTAGCACTGGAACTTGACCTTCCTTTTGGGCCTCTGTAGAGCTCAATATCTCTCTAAACAAAATTCAATTAAACATTTATTGAGAAACTGCTGGGGTTTTTGTTTGTTTGTTTTTCTTGCCCATGAACTTCGCTAAATGCTTTTTCATTCAATAAGTAAGCTAATGATTTTGTTTTATTGTTGTCTTGATTTTCAAATCAAAAAACAGATTTTGTTTCCTTGTCAATTTACCTTTTATTATTTTCAATTATTCACCTTCTTCCCCTGAATTCTGGAAGAATTATTCAATGTGCTTTTAGCATCCCAATTTGGTTTTCCTCAGAATCTGTCCTATTCAAAGTAGATTTTAGCTGTGGTACTATAATCTTTTTCCTGCTCTACTTGTAATGTGAGTTGATACATTTAAATTGTCTTCGATCTGCCATCTTTAATCATGAAAACAATTTTGCTTCTTTCTATACAGTGAAATAAGTTTCTTCTAAAAATTTTAATCCAATTTTATAGAAAAGTATTTTCAGTGGCCTGATAAGTTTCTGAGTCTTCACAATCTATGATGAAGGTAGAAAGACAGGGACTGAGGAGCAGGCAGAGTTTCAAAATCTTGACTCCTAGTGGCTCAAAATATGGTTTCTCACAGTTGGTGGGTGGGGACATATTTCTCTGGTCAACTAAAACCTTGGAAGCATCTTAATCCATCCTTTCCAATTGCATAGAAGGGACCATTCTACTTTTTTTTTTGGCATATGGCCTGTTTTTATCTATTGTTTATGATAACAGTGCCCATTTAAAATTTTTTTTTTTTTGCATCTTTGTTGGTATTATAATTGAGAAGCTGATACAAAAAAAGTTAAGCATGTCTCATTTGTTGCCATGTTAACTTAGAAATTCAGGTTATTATTATTAGAGTTAAAAGGGAGAAACCTAAGCAAGTTCATATTCAAAAAGGAAATAGGGTGGTCTGAATTATAGGAGATTTAATGTGGGGATCAAATCCTTGAGGAAGCTGGAAAGAAGAGACCCAAGAATACAAATTTAGAAGAGAAAGAAGCCTTGGACAAGTGTAAGGCCACTTGTTTCTGTAAGTTGCTGGAAGTGACTATGATGATAAGAGAAGTAGTAGTAGCTGTGGGATTTCACATTCAAGAATCTCTATTCACTTTGTGGAATAAGAGGTTTGCATGGTCTTCTAAGAGTGAACGGAATCATGTGTGTGAAAGTCTGAGCCGAATGAGGAAGTTAGAAACAGTAGCTGGACATTGAGGAAGGCTGCTGATGAGGACAAGGATAAAGATGGCAAACTGGGCCAGTAGCATGATAGTATTTTGTCCAAAGAATTGACAAATTTCTGAAATATGTTCCTGATTATCGTCACCTCTCACTATGAGGGAGATATGAGTCCAAGAAACTGTGGCAAAAGAAAGCTGAATTTCGAATTTTTATAGTCAGTTCTGGTTTTGACCCCAAAACCCATTACATGTAACTAGATTCTGCTGTTTTTTTTTTCTTTCCCCTAAATACTCTCCTTTTCCTGGTTAGGTCTAAAGAATATTTGACTAAAGCAAGACTTGACTCTCACTTTCTTCTCTGGATCCCCATGGAGCCCCTTAACCCTAGTTTTACTCTGTGATGGGAGCAGAGCCAGCCAAACATGCCTGTGAGCACCAGAAGGCATAGAGTCAGAGAAAAACAGACAGCAGGAGATTGCATATTCCCCCCAGGGTCAGTATTGATTTTGTTTAGATGATGCTGACAGTAGCACCAGAGCTGGCAGCCATCACCTGGGGAAACAACTTTTCCGAAGACACCTGTCTCTTACTATTTAGCCTATTTAGGGTGAGAAAGAGGGAGGGAAAGAGAGTGCCCACCAGGTCTTCAACCATTGAGTGTTCCTCTCTGCTCCAGCAGTACAGAGGGGAACAGAAGAGAGAGTCACACCCCTCCACACACACACATTTTATTATTTTATATAGATGATTCCATTATATAAATAAGTGCAATAAGAGTTTTAGTATTTGATCAACCAGATCCTTGGAGAGGAGCAAGTCTTGCCTTACCTATTCTTGGATTAGGAGTGAAGAGGTGGCCTAGAGCTCCTCCTAAAGGACAGTGAGCAGCACACCTACATTTTTCGTTCTCTGTTCCAAAACAGGATGTGTGGCAAGTTCCTGAGGCGGCTGGTGGTTGAGGAGAGCTGGCACTCCACCCCTGTGGGGCGCCTCCTGCTTCCTGTGGTCCTGGGATTCCGCCTCCTCCTGCTGGCGGTCAGTGGGACAGGGGTCTATGGTGATGAGCAGAGCGAATTTGTGTGTCACACCCAGCAGCCAGGTTGCAAGGCTGCCTGCTATGACGCCTTCCACCCCCTCTCTCCACTGCGCTTCTGGGCCTTCCAAGTCATCTTGGTGGCTGTGCCCAGTGCCCTTTACATGGGTTTCACCATGTATCACATCATCTGGCATTGGGAAGACTCAGGAAAGGTGAAGAAGGAAGAGGAAAACCTGATTCAGCAAGGAGAGGGTACCACGGGTGCCTCAGGGGCTAGAAGCCCCAGGCTGCTCTGGGCCTATGTGGCACAGCTGGGGGTACGACTAGTCCTTGAGGGGGTGGCCCTGGGGGGGCAGTACCATCTGTATGGGTTCAAGATGCCCAGCTCCTTTGCATGCCGTCGAGAGCCTTGCCTTGGTAGTGTAGCCTGTAATCTCTCCCGCCCCTCTGAGAAGACGATCTTCCTAAAGACCATGTTTGGAGTCAGTGGGCTCTGTCTTTTGTTTACTCTTTTGGAGCTTGTGCTCTTGGGCTTGGGAAGATGGTGGTGGACCTGGAAGCAAAAATCTTCTAACTACTTCTCAGCTTCGGAGAGCAGAAGACACAAGGAACCAATTGATAACTTCCCAGTGGTGGAATCAAAAGAGCAGTTCCGTATAGCAGGTGAGAAGGGCACTAATGTCCACTTTCTTTTTTGTCTGATGTCTCTGTCCTGATGACCCACCTCGATGAGGTCCCTCATCATCTAGGAAGTATAATTCCCACATGTTGCAAAGCAGAAAACCAAGTTCAAGGCAAATGTCTGACCACTACTCCCAACCCAACTTACATCCCTATCAATTTGATGATCGTTTCTGATGAACCAGGACCAGGGTGCTCAGTCAGTTGTACTTCCTTGTCCTTCCATTGAGATCTCTTCCCACTTAGAAAATGTCTCAGCTTCTGCTTGATTCTCTACTTTGCAGAATTATGAAGACACCTGCCTCAATTCTGAAGGAAACTCTATTATTGAATCTACTTTCTAACATCAGTGAGCAGGGATTTACCTCCATGACAAATTAGAGGCTGTTGAAGCATCTCTAAAGGCCATAGTTCTTTCCTTGAAGAACTCCTGCTTGTGTCTTCTCACCAGAATTCTCTGATGTCAGTATCACAATTTTAATGGGCTTGGTTTCAGAGTCAGCCAGCAGAAACTCCATAAAACCATGCCTTACCCTTGTCCTGCACAATAAATATTGATTACTGTTGGTGGCATTCTTGTTGTTAGAGAATCCTCCTTCCTGTCTTAGTGACTCTACTTATCTCTCTCTTATTGATTCACATTCTCTGCTCCCCAAACTTCAAGGTCCTGTGACCCCTGAATATCCCCCAGCCTTGCAGCATATGTCATATCCGAAGCTCATATCTGAGCTTCCAAGCATATACAACTTAGTGTCCTTTAATATATAGATTTATTCAAACATCCAGCCATACCTTTTAGGAAGAATAATGTACATTCAGAGGCTTATTGTCCCCTGGATTACTGAGAACTCTGATTTCTGCTCAATTCTGATTCTCTGCTTGATTTATGGCAGCTGTTCCTTTGGCTCCAGCATGGCAGCACCTCATAAATGGGGCTAAGTCGCTACTTTTTAAATTGATACCCCTCAATACCACACAGAAAAGACAGTAGAATTCTACTTCTGATTCCAGGGTAACAGTTAGGAATGTTTACATCAGAGTGAGACTCAGTACAAAGTTTAAAGCAGGTTTCTCTTGAGTCTCTCAGTCATTTCTGTCCAAGAGCATTGTAGCCTCCCACATTTTTTGCACCTCTCTCCTCAGTCCCTCCTTGCCCTCAAATTCTCAACAGAGAGCAGTTACCTAGTTTTATTTTCTCTTTCTGAATCCTAAATTTTCTCCAAGTAAATTAAAGTGCATATTTAAGGAAAGATATTTGGTTCCCCAAGAGACACATCGGCAACAACTAGTAAAATAATTTTTCTTTCTGCGACACAAGTGTTTCACAAATAATCTCTTATCTGCTATAGCCAGAGCCCAGCAAACTGACCAAAGATGGAAAAAAGCAAGTAACATTATTCTAAATTCTTCCTTAATAGTGTCGCTTTTAAAATAGCTTTATTAAAATATAGTTCACACACTATATAATTCACCTATTTAAAATATATAATTCAATGGCTTTTAGAGTTTTACATCCATTGACAGAATTTTCATCAACTCAAAAAAAAAAACACAAAACCTTGCAACCCTCAGCTATTACCTTAAAAAACCCATACCCCCCATATATCAGCAACCACTAATGTACTTTCTGTCTCTATAGATTTTCCTGTTTTGGGCTTTTCATATAAATGGAATCATACAATATGTGACCTTTTGTGACTGGCTTCTTTCATTTAGCATAATGTTTTTGAGATTCATTTATGTTATAGCATATATCATTGCTTCATTCCTTTTTATAGTTGAATATTATTTCTTCTTATAGCTATACCACATTTGAGTTATTCATTTTTCGGTTGATGGCCATTTGGATAGTTTCCACTTTTTGGCTGTTATGAATATTGGTGCTATGAATATTCATGTACTAGGTTTTGTGTGAACATGTTTTCAATTCTCTTCAGTAAATGCCTAGGAGTGGAATTCCTAGGGCATGTGGTAACTCCTTAACTTTTTGAGGAAGTGCCAGACTGTTCTCCACAGCAGCTGTAGTATTTTACATTCCCAGCAGCAATGTATAAATAGGTTGCAATTTATTCATATTCTCACAAACACTTGGTATTTTCTGGTTGTTTTATTTGATTTTTAAATTTTAGCCATCCTACTGGGGTGAAGTGATATCTTATTGTGGTTTTGATTTGTACTTTCTTAATGACTAATTATATTGAGCAAATCTTTTCATGTGCCTATTGGCCATTTGTATATCTTCTTTGGAGAAATGTCTAATCTTTTGCCCACTTTCTAAAATAGGGTTGTTCCTATCTTTGTTATTGAGTTCTTTATATATTCTAAATACTAGTACCTTATCAGATATAGGTTTTCTAAATATTTTTCCCATTTGGTGGTTTGTCTTTTATTTTACTGATAGTGTCCTTTGATACCCAAAAGTTTTTAATTTTGTTGAAATTCAATCAATCACTTTTTCTTTTGTTACTTGTGATTTTGGTGCTATACTTAAGAAACACTTGCCTAATCCATTGCCATAAAGATTTACACATTTCCTTCAAAGAGTTTTATAGTTTTAGCTTTACATTTAGGTCTTTGAATTAATTTTGATGGCATGAGATAATGTCAACTTCATTTCTTTGCATGTGGCTATTCAGTTGTCACAGCATATTTGTTGAAAAGCTTATTTTCCTTCATAAAATGTGGTTTGGCATCCTTGTTGAAAATCAATTGCTTTTAGATGTATGGCATTATTTATGGATGCTCAATTCTATTTGTGGAGGAGAGACTGTCTCATGATATGGCTGGGGACCTTGAGCTAGAGCCAGCTTTATCCAGGCCAGAACAGATATTGCTTCCCATAAATCTCCTCAAAGAATCAACCCTTCCTTTATGCCCCAGGCATGCTGGTTCCTGAAATAGGCCTTTGTCCTGCCTTGGGCAAGCATGTAAGGCAGTTTCCCCTTGTCTGGGACTGGTCATACCCTAATGCCCCTATCCATTCTGCTCTGTTCTGTATAAACCTTAGTAACTGTCATGTGGCATGGAGGATATCTATGTCTTCTTGCTTCTGCCCAAGACATGCCTCATATGTAAGTTCCCTTAATAAACTCTTGATGTAATGCTAGAATTGTCAGCCTCTTTCTCCAGCCTCTTGGCTCCAGGAAATTTCCCTAATACTATTTCATTGATGTATATGTCTATCCTTATGCCAGTACCACACGTTTTGATTACTGAAGATTTGTGATAGGTTTGAAACTGAGAAGTGTGAGTCCTACTTCGTTCTTCTTTTTCAAGATTTTTTTTTAGCTATTTTGAGTCTCCTGAAATTCCATTTGAATAAAATTTGAATAAAATTATAAATTAAGGAGCCTTGGTATTTTCAGTAAAGAAGGACATTCATCTCAGGAGTATGGGAGGACTGAAGACATAGGACCTAAGGAGACATACAATCTTATTTCTGTCACTTGACACATAGGCAGACATACAGACACATACTCACATCACAATCATGGCAAATATTAGTAACTGATAAGAGCCCTTCTTCCTTCTTAGTCCATATTAGGACTAAGAGTCCTTCTCAATATGGTATTCCATTTTACAAAGGAAATGCATTACTTAGTTGTATAACTGAAAATTTTAATTTAAAATTAGATATTCTGTGGGACTTTTATCAAAATCCCCCAAATAAATGGCCGAAACCCCTGTCCAATCATTTAATCATACACTCAGTAATTATTCACTGAGCATATTATGGGAAAGGCAGTACCTAATATTGGAACATGAGAATTAAAAATTTCATTCATAAGTAGCCATGTGGGAAATTTTTTTTAAAACACCTCTGAAACACAAGATCAAAAATCCACTGAGGAGAAACAGATAATTCTCTGAAACAGGCAAACAGACTGTTTGTTGAAATCCTCAATGGATGTTCCTTGGGATAGCAAAATGGCTGCTGACTTCAAGCTGGGTACCAACAGGCAATGTGTCTGTTCTCTAAATCTTAATCGCTCCCACTTAAAAAACGTCATTTCCTTTTCACTCACTCTCTCACTCCTATCAGGTCTTCATAATGTCTTTACAAGAGCTACAGCTTCAGCTCCACTCTCCAGGCATTGCTCTCTACCCTGGTCTTGACCTCCTCAGGTAGGAGAATAGAGAAGATCAGCTATAAGATCTGCTCCTTCTCAGCATCTTAGATGACAGCCACTCATAGGATCACCCAGAGCTGGCTTCGAGCATCCCATAGACCAGAGACCTCCTGAAAGTTGAACTACCTAAAACTGGCGGGAAGTCAGAACTGGGGAAAATCATCTAACCCTAGATTCCTTCCCCTAACTTAACCATTAGAACCCTATCGGCACTGGGCGAGTGTGCCCATCGTGAGAATGGGCTTCTACTGGAATCTATTTCCTATGCTTGGGAAGAAGAGACATCAGGGTGGCAAAACGATCCGATAGCTCCCCACTAGCTTATGGAGCTAAACACTTTCTTTCTTGCTCGCATCACCGAACATCAGATTTGGTGGGCTTTGTAGGGGCAATCGGAAATTCTGCTTTTCTAGGAACTCAACTAGGCCTTGGGTTTGGAGGCTGAGATTCCTCTCCCCGGAGAATGAGGCTGAACGAAAAAGCGAATATCAGGGACAGCAAGCCTAATTAGCCTGGCGCCTCCTTAGGCCCCTCCAGGCCCAGCTACACAGATCCCTCGGTCCCTCCGCACGCCCAGAACGCTCTGAGTGCCCCTCTCTTAGGACTCTAAAACTTAAATTACCGGAGCAACCTTAACCTGACCTCCCAACCTTGAGGACAAGCTGAATTAGCAGCTCTCCATTTAGCTCCGCCTGCAGCTGCGGCACAGGCGTAGTCACAGCCCTCCCGCACCCTCCCAAAGCCCAGGGTTCCTTGCTTCCTCTCTAGGCTTCCGGGGGCGGTTTCCGCATCTCTGTTGTTGGCCCTGTTATGCCCCGCGGCCACACCCGGTGTGCCGCGCGCGGAAACCCCACTACTCACGTGCTCGCGCACTGCAGCTCCGCCACGCCGGCGCGGGGAAGGGCTTCTGCCCGGCGGGCACGCACGGGGACCGAAACCCCAGCCCCACCCTCTGCCCTGCCGCAAGAGGCGACCGCTGCGAGTCCGAAGGCCGCAGGCCTCCCGGGCCCACCCTCACCCTGCAGGCCGCTCCCGCGCCTCGCGTCAGACCTGACTTGGGCTCTGGGGAAGAGAAGCGTCATGGAAGCCGAAGATCTCCAGGAGGAGTTGACCTGCCCCATCTGTCTGGACTATTTCAAGGACCCCGTGTCCATTGAGTGCGGTCACAACTTCTGCCGCGGCTGCCTGCAACAGAATTGGGTACCAGGCGGTGGCTCGTTCCTCTGTCCCGAGTGCCGGCAGCCGTCGTCTTCCGCCTCATTGCGGCCCAACTGGGCCCTGGCCCGGCTCGTGGAGAAGACGCGGCCCGGGCGCCAGGGCCCAGTGTCCTCCAGACTGTGCTGTCGCCATGGGGAGCCACTGCGGCTCTTCTGCGAGGATGACCAGCGGCCTGTTTGTTTGGTGTGTAGGGAGTCCCAGGACCACCAGGCCCACACTTTAGCGCCCATCGATGAGGCTTTCGAGAGCTACAGGGTGAGCTGACCATTAGGGGGCTGCGGGTGTTGCCTGGGAATGTTTACCGTTTACTCAACTTTCATAAAAGACCCTCGAGGTGACTGCTAGTCTCATTGTAAACATGAGAACTCCTTGAGACTCAAAGAAGTTATGCTACATGGACCTTAGAGCTGGAGTTCAATCTGGGAATGGGGAGGGCGGTGCAAAGTTCATCAAGGTGGAGAATTTTCAAGGGACTATCTCTGGGAACTTTTAGTTTGACAGACATCCTGAAAGGGTGTATACCAGTGCTGTCCAATAGAAACAACGCAAACTACATACGTAATTAAATATTTTTCTAGTGGTAAAAAGAACAGGTGATGTTAATTTTTAATAATTTTATTTAACATAATTATCTAAAATGTTGTTTAACATTAATAGTTATGAAGAATTATCAGTGAGATAGTTTACTTTTTTTTTATAGTATGTCTTTAAAATCTGTGTGTACTTCATTTATAGCACATACCAATTCAGACTGTCCATATTTCAGATGCTCAAATGGCTAATGGATGTTTTATTGGACAGTGCAGGTCTATCCTATAGATGTCATGGACAACTGATGATTTGGGAAAAGCCTGGCTTGCAGTGATGAGGCTAGGTTTTGCTACTAGCTTCCTTCATCAGTGGGAAAATCACTTAATGTTTTAATTGTAGATTGTCAGTCCTGTCTCTTGTGTTAAGAAGCTTCAGTTGAATAAATCAGTTTATCTTACTCTGTTCTAGCCACACTGGCCTTCTTACTTTTGTTTCAAGGCTGTTCTCTCTCTCTGCCCACACTTTCCATCCTTTAGATCTTACTCGCTTTTAGCTTGAAGACCTTCCTTGATCATCCTTTCCAGAGTAGTCCTACCCCTTTCCATTACTGATGGTGTAACTCCAGTGGTCTCCACAGAATTGGTATCTAGTAAGTACCGGTTGAGTGAACGAATTTAATGATACAAGTTAAAGTGTTTTGTAAACTATAAAATGCTATACAATTTTATCAGCTAACTACAAACAGGAAACAGATGCAAAGCTGGACAAGGACATATACATTAATTCCTTCATGCAGTAACATTTATTGATGCTACTTTATGCCAGGCATTGTTCTGGAATAGGTCATAAACAAATGAAAGACACGGGTCTTTTCTTGTAGGATACATAAGCATGTAGCCCAGTAATTTAAGTGTGTGAGAATTATCCAAGTTTGTACCAAGTACATAGAAGGTCTGAGGTTGGAGTCATCAGTGAAGAGAGAGGAATGGCTTCACACAGGAGTTAAACATGAGTTCACTCCTGAAAGGTGAGTACAACAAGGTAGGGGGAGGATATTCAAGGTAAGAGAATAGCATATTCAGTTTGGCAGCATGGAATAGCATGTGATATATAAGAGGATTGGAGGTTGTTTGGTATTTCTGTAGTGTAGAACCCTGGAGAGAAGATGGTGGGAGTTGAGGTTGAAGAGTCAACGGCCATGTCATGAAAGATCTTGGTCACAACTCTCTCTTTGAGGCAGTGGAATTACTGAAGGATTTTAAGGCAGGGAATAACATCATCAGTTTTTTGTCTAAAAAAATTCACTCTGGCATCTGTGTAGATGGAGAAGATCAGTTAGACTGCAGTTGCACCATTTCAAGCAGAAGATAATAAGGGCCTGAATGACTGCAGGACAGGGATGATAGAGAAGAGGGAATGGGTCCATTTTGAGCTGAAGTTAAATGTCTTGGTGACTAATTGGACTTGATGGGTGAGGGAGATAGGAGTCTATGGTGGCAGCCCAGGTTTCTAGTGCTCATTTTGGAACATGTTAAGTATGAAGTAATTGTGACAGGAAGTCCAAGGAAGAGGGACAGGAGGTAGGGGGCTTTGGAGGCTGAAACAGTATTTTAGAATTGTTAGCTATCCTTGAAGTCATAGAAGTAAGCAGATGAGAGTCCCCCGGAGAAACCACATAGAGGGTTAAAAAACGGTGGGGCAGGGATAAAGGGAAGTTTGGGAAACACTAGTGCTTAGTAGCCAGCAAAAGAGATTGAAAGGACTCAATAGAGAAATGGAAGGGAAAATACATTTGTGGGTAAGGGCCGAGGCAAATGTAAGTGGATACATAATGAAAAGTAAACATAGCCCTTAAATCTTCAATCTTCAATAATAATGATAATAGCTATCAGTTATTATTTACATACCACCCACAGTTGGCCAAGCATTTTCTATCCAGTAATTCTTTAATTCTTAGAGCAGCTCTATTAAATGGATTTTATTATCCCCATTTTGCAGAAGAGGCAACTGGTACACAGAGATGTGAGGTTACTTGCCCAAGGTCACAGCTAGGAGGTACCAAAGTTTAAACTGAAGTTCTCTAACTCTTAATCTATTGTACTTTTCACTGTCATATCTAATCTAGCTGAGAAGACTTCTTGGAAGAGGTGGGATTTCAGGATTAACTAAACTGTCCAACAGGTTGGGGTGACTAGGTACGAGTAACATTGGGATGGCTTAAATGTCACAGGTTGATTGGATTGGTGTTCAGGAGTCACTTCATTTGGCAGAACTCCCCAGTTTCTCTCCTCTGTACCCTCCTTTGCTTGGTCACTGCTCCATTTGTCCATCTCCAACTTCCTCCATACTCCCCAGTTAGTTAGAGAAAACATTAAGTTGCTCTTGGGTGGAGCTACTCAGTTTTCAAGCATCCCATTCCCAGTTCATATTCAGATGGGCGGACTGTGTCTTAAAACTTGGGAGTTCCCTATGTTGGAGGAAAACTTCTCCATGCTACATTCACACCTGAGCCCTGCAAAAAGTGTGCCAGAAGCTTTCTCTCAGGATCTGAACTCCTGAGCACTGCATCCAGAAAACCAGCTTTGATGAATTCCTACCCCACTTCATTTGCTCTTTTGGGCCACACCAGTGGCTCAGGATATACATTAGGATGACCTGGGAGCTCTTTTAAGAAATATTCAAGCCAGTGCCCTCCCCACCCCTCAGGCATTTTGATTCACTTGGTGGGGTCTTTGGCATTAGCAGTATATAAAAGTTCTTCTAGGTTATTCTAATATACAAATAGGATAAAGAACGATGGACCTACATCTTAATATTTTCACAGGGGGATATGTCAAAAAGTTTTTTAGAACATGTTGTTTTTAAGTGAGTCATCAGTGGTGGGGGAGAAAGCAAGAGAAATAGCTTCATAAACTTAAGGAAGCAAATTGTTTGCATGGAAAAGGCTACCAAGCACAGCTCTTCTTATCCTCATGCCAATATTTAGTCTGCTCACTCTAGGAGCTAATCCCTCCATTGCTGTTAATTTATTTAATAAATATTTTTGAACACCTGTTTTGTGTCAGACACTGTACAACAGTACCAGACATAGCACTAGGGATATGATGGTGAACAAGACAGATAAAAAGACTTTCCATGGAGCACACAGTCTAGTTAGGCTGGGGTTGGGAGGGAGACAATAGGTAGACAAATAAAAGAAATAATCACAGATTGTGATATTCTGTGAAAGAAATTGTGCCATGCCAGACCAGTAACTGGGGCTTTAATCAGGTGAGCAGGGTAGCACTCTTTGAGGAGATGACATTTCAGGAGCCAGCTCCTAAGGAACTGGGTAGAGCATTCCAGGCAGTAGACAGCATATGCAGAGACCCTGAGGCTAGGAAGATCTGGACGTGTTTTTGGACTTTAAAGAAGGTCTGTGTGCCTGGAGCCTTATGAACGAGGGCTGAAGTAGCATGAGTTGGGAGATATAGGCAAAGGGTGGGGTTAGAGCTGGCCATAATAAGATGTTTGAATTTTTTTGGTGTTGAGGAAAGCTAGTGAAGAATCTTAAGCAGGGTGGTGACATGATCTGATTGGTTTTTAGAAAGATTATTCTGGCTGCTTTGTGGATATCAGATGAGAGAAGGACAGACTGGAAGCAGGGAAACTAGTTGTGGAGTTATAGTTGGCCAGTCAAGAGGTGATGGAGGCTTGAACTAGAGGGTGGCAGTGGGGACAGTAAGACTGATTTGAGGTCTATTTTAGAGGTAGATCTACCTGCTTGGATTGAATGCAGAGATTATAATGACTGAAATTCATTGAATCTAAAAGCTGAGATGGTATTAGAGACCATCTAATCCAGTTGTTTTCATCTTATAGGTAAGGAAATGTGTGAGGCTGGCTTTCTCATAGATACATAACTAGTTTGTGAAGGTCTAGACTGAAACTATATCTGATTTGAAGTTAATGTTGTTTGAACTATATGACCACAATTCAGCAAATGTCTTTATTCCATAAGTGTATGTACTTTATTATACTTATGTTTTTATATACATATAATTTTCTGATGTTAAATGAAGAGAAAGTGATTTGTAAAAACTAGCAAGCTTTGAAATGCTAGGTGTTGCCCTCTTATCACCTCCTGGAAGTTTCTGTTATTGTAGGGGAATTTTCTAATTTCTCCAAAGGGTTCCCAAATTTAACTCAGGGACCCTTTTTATATCCCAACTGTGGCAGGATTCAGAACAACTTAGGTAGAGTTTTAGATTATAGAACCAACCATAGGGGATACTTCATGTGTATTAGACTTGTTAAAGGCTTTTAAAGAATTGAAAAATTCTGTTTGAAAGATTATTTAATCTTTTTCGTTATTAAGCACAAATGAAAACTTTAAAAATCTTAGTCACATTCAAAGGAGCTGTTCATCTCATTACAAGCCTCACATATACACCAAATTTGACAGTGATCAAAAAGTAGTAGTTATATAATTGAACAAAGGAATAAGATTATTTGAGATAGCTTACTGAGTAGCCGGATAGTGTACCTATTTAAGTTAACAACTGGGAGTAATAAATAGCTTTTATAATGTTGGAAAACATTGTGTTGGAAAGAAAATAGCACAGGTGATTTTATGATATAAAAAAATCCCTTTATAACCTAATTTTATTTCCCCCAAGATTTTACTGTGCAATTTCCAAGCATACATCAAAGTTGGAAGAATTTGATAACACCAGTATAACCATGTCTAGATTCTTCCATTAACATTTTATTCTATTTGTTTATCACCTGTCTATCCATCTGTCTATATCTTCTCTGCATGTATCAATTCTTATTTCCTTTTGAAGCATTTTAAAATTAATACAGACAGTACACTTCTGCCTATACTTTAGCATGCCTATCATTAACCAGACTTAACATTTGTTTGTGGTATTTTTTGAAGTAACATTAAATACAATTAAATTGATACATTTTAAGTGTACATTTCTTAAGCTTTGACAAACACCTGGGTACCCCAAGCCCTTTTCAAGATAAAAAACATTACTGTTATCCCAGAAAGCTCATCACACCCTTTCCCAGTTCTCTTCTCTTCTCTCTTCTCTCACGCAGTACAACTACAGTGCTGATTTTTTTCCACTACAGATTAGTTTCATCTATTCCAGAACTTTATAGAAAGGTACTCTTCTCTGTGGGCCCTATTGCTCAGTATATTGATTTTGAAATTCATCCATCAATAGTGTGTTACTTTTTAATGCCAAATAGTATTTAATTATGTGACCACACTGCAGTTTGTTTATCCATCTTCCTAATAATGGATACCTGGGCTGTTGCCAGTTTTTGGCTCTTAAAATAAAGCTGCTAAGAATATCTCATACAGGTCTTTTTTTTAGACACACGTCTTAATTTTTCTTGGGTCTAGGAGTAGAATTGCTGGGCATTAGGATTAAAGTATTTTTTTAAATTAATTAACTTTTTGATGGTGACATTGGTTGACAAAATCCAATAAGTTTCAGCTGTATATTTTAACAGTAACACTGTGTGTTCACCTCCATAGTTAGATTTCTGTCACCACATATTTGACCTCTTTTACCCCATCTATCTTTCCCCTCCCGCTCACACCCTACTCTCTGGTAACCACTGGTCCATTGTCCATGTCTCTCTGTTTGTACTGTTCATTTGTTGCTTTTAGGTTTATATCCCACATATAAGTGATATCATGTGATTTTCAACTTTTTCTCTCTGGCTTATTTCACTTAGCATAATTATCTCGAGGTCCACCCATGTTGTCTCAAATAGCAGTATTTCATCTCTTCTTATGGCTGAGTAATATTTCATTGTATATATGTACCACAGCTTCTTTATCCAGTCATCTATTGTAGGACACTTCAATTGCTTCCATGTCCTGGCCACCGTGAATAATATTGCTATGAACATTGGTGTGCAAATATCTTTTCGGATATGGGTTTTCAAATTTTTGGGGCAAGTACCCAGTAGAGGGATTGCTGGATCATATGGTAGATCAATTCTTAAATTTTTGAGGAACCTCCATACTGTTTTCCATAGTGGCTGTACCAATTTGCAATCCCATGAGCAGTGTATGAGGGTTCCCTTTTTCTCTGCATCCTCTCCAACATTTGTTATTGTTCTATTGATTATAGCTATTCATACAGGTGTGTGGTAGTATCTCATTGTGATTTTGATTTGATTTTCCCTAATAGATAGCAATGTCGAGCATCTTTTGAACTATTTGTTGGTCATTTGTATGTCCTCTAGGGAGAAGTGTCTATTCAGATCCTTTGCCCATTTTTTGATTGGATCATATGTTTTTCTGTTGTTACTGAGTCGTATGAGTTCTTTGTATATTTTGGACATTAAGTCCTTATTGGAGGCATTGCTTGCAAATTTTTCTATTTGGATGTTTGTCTCTTTACTTTGTTGATGATTTCTTATACTGAGCAGAAGCTTTTTAGTTTGATGTAATCCCATTCATTTATTTTTGCTTTTACTTCCCTTGCTTTTGAGGTCAAATTCATAAAATCCTCACTTTAATTCTGAGGTCTTTGAGTTTAGTTCCTATGTTTTCTTTTATGCATTTTATTGTTTCAGGTCTTATATTCAGGTCTTTAATCCATTTTGAGTTAATGTTGGTGTGTGGTGATAGACAACAGTCTAGTTTCATTCTTTTGCAGGTGGCTTTTCCGTTTTCCCAGCACCATTTAATGAAGAGGCTTTCCTTTCTCCACTGTATGTTTTTGGCTTGTTTTGTTGAAACTTAAATGTCCAAATAAATATGGATTTACTTCTGGGCTCTTGATTCTGTTCCTGGGTCCATGTGTCTGTTTTGCTGCTAATACTACACTGTTTTGATTACTGTCACTTTGTAGTATAATTTAAAGTCAGGCAGAGTGATGCCTCTAGCCTTGTTCTTTTTTCTCAGGATGGTTTTGGCAGTTTGGGGTCTTGTGTTTCCATACATCTGATGATTTTTTGTTCTATTTCTTTAAAAAATGTTGATGGGATTTTGATGGGGATTTTATTAAATCTGTATAATGTTTTAGGTAATATGGTCATTTTAACTATGTTGAGTCTTCCAATACAAGAACACGGAATATCTTTCCATTTCTTTGTATCTTCTTCGATTTAATATGGTCTTATAGTTTTCATTATATAGGTCCTTCACATGTTTTGTAAATTTATTGCTAGGTATTTTATTCTTTTTGTTGCAGTTGCAAAAGGAATTATTTTTTTCTACTTCTTTTTCTGACACTTCATTATTATAGAAATGCTATGAATTTTTGAATGTTGACTTTGTATCCAGAGACTTTACTGTATTTGCTTATTGTTTCTAGTAGTGTTCTTGTGGAATCTTGTGGGGTTTTCTTTATAGAGAATCATGTTATCCACAAATAGTAACAATTTGACTTCTTTGTTTCCTTTTTGGATGCCTTTTATATCTTTCTCTTGCCTGATTGTACTTGCTAGAACCTCCAATGTTATATTGAATAACAGTGACGATAGTGAACAGCCTTGCCTTGTTTCTGATCTCAGAGAGAAGGTTTTTAGTTTTCACCATTAAGTATAATGTTGACTGAGGGTTTGTCATATAAGGCCTTTATTATGTTAAGGTACTTTCCTTCTAGACTTATTTTGTAAGGTGTTTTGATCATAAATAGATGCTGTATCTTGTCAAAGGCATTTTTGCATCTATTGATATGATTATATAATTCTTATTTTGTAATTTGTTTATGTGGTGTATCACATTAATCGATTTGCATATGTTGAACCATCTCTGTGCCTCTGGGATCAAACCCACTTGATCGTGGTGTATAATCTTTTTAATATGTTGCTGTATTCAGTTCACTAGTATCTTATCTGGGATTTTTGCATCTGTGTTCATGAGAGATATTGGTTTGTAGTTTTCTTTTTTTGCATTATCTTTACCAGGTTTGGGTATCAAGGTGATATTGGCCTCATAAAATGTGTTGAGAAGTATTGCCTCCTCTTCGATTTTTTTGCAAGAGTTTGAGAAGAATAGGTATTAAATCTTCTTTGAATGTTTGGTAGAATTCACTGCTGAAGCCATCTGGTCCTGGACTTTTACTTTTTGATAGGTTTTTGATGATTGTTTCAATTTCCATACTGCTGATTGGTCTATTAGATTTTCCAGTTCTTTTTGATTCAGTCTAGGAAGGTTTTATTTTTCTAAGTACTAGTTCATTTCTTCTAGGTTATGAAATTTGGTGTTATATGCTTTTTTCATAGTATTCTTGTATGATCCTTTGTATTTGTGCGATGTCAGTTGTAATTTCCCCTCTTTCAGCCCTGATTTTGTTTATTTGTGTCCTTTCTCTTTTTTCTTTAGTGACTCTAGCCAGGGATTTGTCCGTTTTATTCTTTTCATGAACAAGCTCTTTGTTGCATTTATTTATTTATATATTGTTTTCAATTTCATTTATTTTTGCTCTCATTTTCATTATTTCTTTCCTTCTGCTGACTTTAGGCTTCATTTGTTCTTCACTTTCTAGTTTTTTAAGATGAGGCGTTAGGTTGTTTATTTGGGCTCATTCTTATTTTTGGAGATAGGCCTGTAATGATATAAACTTTCCTCTTATGACCACTTTTGCCATGTCCCAAATGTTTTGATATGTTGTACTATCATTATCATTTGTTTCTATGTATCTCTTGATTTCTCTTTTATTTCTTTCCTGACCCAGTTATTCTTCAGTAGAATGTTGTTTAATCTCCATATATTTGTGGTTCTTCCTGCTTTCTTTTTAAAGTTGATCTCATTTCAAAGCATTATGATTAGAGAATATAGTTGGTATGATTTCAACTTCCTGTATTTGTTGAGGCTATCTCTGTGTCCCAGTATGATGTGGTTGATTCATGAGAATGTTCCATGTGCACTAGAGAAGAATGTATGAGTAGCTGTTTTGGGATGGAAGGCTCTGTAAATGTCAATTATGTCCAGTTGGTCTAATGTGTCTTTTAAGGATGATGTTTCCTTATTGATTTTCTGTTTGGATAACCTGTTCATTTCCAACAGTGAGGTGCTTTGGTCTCTTTCTACCTATAGTTCTTTTAGTAATTGCTTTACATAATTCTGGGCTCCCTGATTAGGAGCATGGATATTAATAAGTGTTATGTCTTCTTGGTGCATGATTCCCTTTATCATTATGAAGTATTCCTCAGTATCTTTCTTTACTTTTTTTTTATTTTGAAGTCTATTTCATCTG
This sequence comes from Macroglossus sobrinus, assembly GCA_004027375.1. NCBI lineage: Eukaryota > Metazoa > Chordata > Mammalia > Chiroptera > Pteropodidae > Macroglossus > Macroglossus sobrinus. The sequence goes on from PVKZ01005288.1 coordinate 30,786, forward strand.
ATATTAGTACCGCTTCTCCCGCTTTTCTCTGAATGCCACTTGCTTGAAATGTCATTTTCCACCCTTTCACTTTGAGTCTATATTTGTCTTTGGAGCTGAGATGTGTCTCCTGGAGGCAGCATATGGTTGGATTTTGTGTTTTGATCCATTCGCAACTTTGTGCCTTTTTATTGGTGAGTTCAGTTCATTTACATTTTGGGTGATTATTGAAATAACAGGTCTTCTTATAGCCATTTTATCTTTTGCTTTCTGGTACCTCAGTGTTTCCATTGCTTCCTTGTGCTTGTGTTTCTGTTGGATTAATGTATGTTTAGTTTTACTCCAGGCCTTTTTCTAAAGTGGTTGTATCATTTCACAGACCTACCAACATTGTATGAAAGTTCTGGTTGCTCCACATCTTGCCAACTTTGGTATTGTCAGTCTTTTAAATTATCTGACTTTAAGCACTATCATTTATAAATGATTGAAAGAAAAGTAATATCTATTTTTATTATTCTAGGAAGAGTTAAAAAATTAATTGTGCTGCTTATTTCCTAGTTCTATTTATTTCTTTTTTTCGTCTTTTAAACTTTTATTTTGATGTACATCTGGACTCACAGAATGTCGTCCTAGGCCATTCTTCAGCATTTGATAGTTTTTTACCAGTTTTTAATTTAAATCTTCTCTTTCTTTGGAGTATGAGAAACCATTTTCCCATAGTTTTTCACCAACCATTAAGCTTCTTTGCAGGACTCTCATTCTCTGCATACCCTTTGTAGTTGTTCCCATTTCTAGTCTTGATCCTCTTTTTACTCCGTAGAATCTTACTAAGTGATTTTACTCACACCCATGGCTTCAGCTGTTACCTGTGCTTGAACCCCTAAATCTGCTTCTGCAACTCAGATATCTTTCTTGACTCTTAACAGCTAACTCTATCCACTTTGATGCCCCACAGATATCTCAAACTCAGTTTATTCAAGTCAAATTTATTTTCCTTCCTTCTATTTACATACTGTTCATCTTCCTGTATTTTCTAATTTGGTAAATAACCTATAGTCTGTTTACTTAAGCCAGAACCCAGGGGCTAAATCTGGACGACTCCTTCCTGCAGGCATTTTGTCATTAGTTCCTATTGGCTTTCCTCTTATGTGTATCTCTAACCTGCCTTCTGTTACTAAGGTCATGTCTCACATTCTGCTATTAGGTGTTGCCCCTCTACAGCCCACTTTGTTAATGCTGATTGACTCATTTTTAATAGCTTATAAAATTTCTAGTTTTCCCTTCCCTAACTTTTAAGCCATTCCTATTCCTCAGAAATAACCAGTGTTAATAATACTTAGGTGTATGTCATTCCAGATATTCTTTCTGTTCACCCATACATGCACACACACACACACACACACACACACACACACACACACAAACACACATTCTTTTCAAAACAGAATTATACAATGCCATTGTTTTACAGCTTAGTTTTATCTTAATATAACATGCTAATATATAGCTACCTGAAATTTATGTAGAGTATCAATATACCATAATTTATTTAATAATTTCTCATTGATAGATAATGAATAATGCATTATCCTATACATATTATTTTTGCTAGTGCTTTGTTGCATAGATTATTAGAAGATCATGCACATTTTAAATTTTGTTAAGTCTTGCCAGTGCCCTTCAAAAAGATGGCAGCTTTTTACTTTTCTGCTATTAATGGTGCCAGAGGCTTTCTCCCTTGCCAATACTAGGCATTTTTAATCTTCTAACAATTTTTAGTTTTTGCCACCTTTATAGGCAAAGGGTATATAGTGTTAGAACAATTTCAGATCAGAATATTATTCTGAAGACAGCCTGTGACTGTCGTCATCATTTTCTCAATATTGGTTTTTGTTTGGATTAGGCGACTTTTAGCTCTTGAACAAAGAAGATCCTTAGAGAGATGATTTTTCTCTGATATATGTTTCTGCTGGCAGGATAAACTTATTGCGACTCAGTGGAGTCTGACAGCCAAGATGAAGAATGCCATGCATTTACAGGACATGGAAGTGAAGAATGCAACAGAGTGGAAGGTAACAGCAGAAGTGGTTGGGCATTTCTTAGCCCTGAGGTTCTTTTAGTCTGAGACTCCTTATGGGGTTTCACTGAGAAGAGTTTGTATGATGTCATCAGTTGTCAGACCCTTTGCAGATAAGGTGATAGAAAAGGAAGTACATATCTGTCCCTACTGACTTGTGGCTTTGGGTGATGAGAGTTCCATGCACTTCATCTCCATATCTACCTCTATTTTAAGGTAGTGCCTCTCTCTTTCCCACATTTTCTTAAGTATATGCCCTAGGTTGGAGTTGGTTTGGGTCCATGGCATTGTAGAAAGTAAATTGACTTTGCTTTTGGAGATGTTAGTCTACTTGGGAGGCATGATATGTGTACACCCATGTATATATAAAGATTTAACAAAGCTAAACAGTAGGTGTTCTGAGGGGTAAACTAAATAATAAATGTGAAAGTGCATTTTAGTTTTAAAAGTACACAAACAAGGCATTGCTACCAGTAGTAGAGACTCAGATGTTATAAAGATGAATTAATGCTATAAAGACTAGTATAAAGAGATCAAGTAAGTATAAATAGAGGAGTAGTAGAAATTTGTGGGGGGTGGGCAGGAGCTTTTCTAGAGGAGGTGATTAGGAGGGAAGGACCATGGGTTGTTGGGGAGTCATGTGCAAGGTGTTTAGGAGGAAGGACCAGGCAGAATAAGGACTGAGAAAATCTCATGTGGTTATAGAACAAGATGAAGATTCAGCACTTGAGAGTAAGTGCAGAGTTTGCAAGACTGCACCACTTTCTGGCTGAAGAAGAGCAACTGTTTCTTAAGAGACTGAGAGAAGAAGAAGAAGAGACAAAGAAGAAATGGGATGAGAATACATTAAGGCTCAATCAGATAATCACTTCCTTGAAGGAGCTCATCTTAGAAGTTAAGGAGAAGAGCCAGAGCTCCATCCTGGAGTTGCTTCAGGTGAGACAGTCAGGGGTGGGGTTACTAAACATCACTAATTGAATTCTCTCTTGTCTTTAGAGCTGAATGTCTTTCCTAGTGGGTGGGTTTAATAGAAGAAATATTTTCTCTGTCGATAATTGCATTACTACTGTCATTATACAATTAAAGAGCCAAAGATTTACTATTCAGAAGAAATTAATGTAAAATGTAGGTATGATTCATTTGGTCTCAAAGTTTATCTGGATGTGAAGCACATCTAAGACTTTTCTATTTGTCTTATTTACACATTTATAATTTTTTTGTTAAAACAGTAAAACAGAACAAAATCAAAAAGTAGATAATTGCATCAACAGTTTTTAAGAGAAATTCATCTTTCTCACTAAATTTTAATCATTACAATCATGACTTGATATAATTTTTTCTTAGCCCCAGATTTTGATTAGTATGTTTATGTAAATAATTTTTATACCTAGCAACTTTTAAAAGATTATAATTTAATTAATTAGTCCTTAAATTTGGGTCTTTAGACCAGTTTATTATCATAAGTTAATTTTTACCTTTATAGCCTCTGTAGGTAAAGTACCCTTATAGCTTCTTTCAGTTTTTGGGTACAGTCCAACTTTTGTGACTGCCTCTTTTTTTCTTCTCACTGAAATAATTTACCTTTGGTCTTAGAGCTCTCAGAACTTCTCTTTTCTCCATCTCATGTGACTGAAAATGAACCATTGAAGGGTGTTCTCAAGAATACCTTTAATTTTCTATTACTATTTTTTTTTCATCAGAAGGAGACAACATTCTATTCTACACTTAAGGAAGATGGAAACATGGACCCACTGACCAGTATTTTCAAAAAGAAATTGTTAGCTGGGAATTATATGGTATCTAGATGTAATGATTTCCAAGAATTGTCTGGAACTTTTACAACTTGCTTGAACAATGAAGTTCCAATTACATATCCAGTCATATACTCTAGCAGACTCTTTGAAATAACACATTTAAACACTTTTATAAATATAGGTTTAATGTCTAGTCAGAGTCTGAAACCTCAAAGATATACATGAGCCAGCAAAATGCTTACAAAGAAACATATCATCCAACATAAGTATGAGGTTAGGCAAATAATTAAAGATATAACTGGATCTTAGAATCTCAGAGCCTAATAGGACTTATTTTACTAATTCATTCATTCATTCATCTATACATCCATTCATCTATCCATCCATGTTTTCATTTATTCCTTCACTTTTAGTCTATAACTCACTTCCATTCTTCTTAGAAACATTGAAAATAAAAACATTCTTTGTGCTTTATTTATTTGCAAAATATACAGTATTGCTTGGGTTTATGTATTTTTAAGTTATGCAGTAAGAGTTCTTGTTTCATTCTGTTCCTTCTTTTTTTCCTTGGGCACTAACTATGTGTTTAAGATCCACTCTTGTTATATATACACTTAATCCATGTGTCCATTCACCATATTTTGTTGCTTGGTAGTAATCTGTCAAACTATAATGAAATCATTAATATCCACTCTTCTCATTATTATTTTTTTCCTTATGGGTTCTTGGGTTTGCTTTGTAGCTCTTTCTTCAGCCTCTTGAGTTGGTATGCTTAGCTTATTTATATTTATCCTTCTTTTTTTGTTTGCTGATAAATATATTTAAGCTATATTTTCTTCTTTAAGTATTGCTTTAACTAAATAAACATGTTTAAAAACATTTTAAGTATAACATCCATGGAGAAAATATGTAAATCATAAGCTTGACAAATTGCTACCAAGTGACCCACTCATGTAACCACCACAGAAGTCAAGAAATAGAACACCATGGACATGGTTCCATAGTGTAGCAGTTAGCATGTCTGCTTTACACACAGAATGTCCTGGGTTCGTGCCCCAGTGGAGCCATAGTCCATGGTCTATGGCTATGCCGCCCTGAACAAGCCCGATGTCTGATCTCTGTAGCTAAGCAGGGCTGGGCCTGGTTAGTACTTGGATGGGAGACCACCTAGGAAGAGTATAAATAATTAGTACTTGGATGGGAGACCACCTAGGAAGAGCATAAATAATAATAATAATGGAGAGAGAGAGAGAGAGAGAGAGAGAGAGAGGGAGAGAGGGAGAGAGGGAGAGAGGGAGAGAGAGAGAGAGAAGGGGAAGGGGAAGGGGAAGGGGAAGGAAGGGAGGGGAAGGGGAAGGGAGGGGAGGAAGAAATAGAACACAAGAGGCATCCCAGAAACGCTCCTCAGGCCCCAGTCCGTGTCCCTTCCCTCCTCAAAGCTAGTCCCTGTTGAGACTTTTCACACTCTTTTGTTTTGCTTATTTTTGAATAAGAATCTTTCTGTATGTCTGGCTTATTTTGCTCAACATTATGTTTGTGAGATTAATTCATGTTGAAGGTAGCAGCAGATGTTTGTTTTCATCACTGCATAGCAGTAATTCTCAACCAGTGATTTTGTTCGCCAGTGAGCACTGTCTGGAGACATTTTTGATTGTCACAGCTCAGGGGTGGTTACTCCTAGCATCTAGTGTGTAGAAGCTATGGATGCTGGTAAACATCCTATAATACACAGGATCTGCCTTTGCTCCTGCTCCCAGCAAACTTGTTCAACCCAAAATGTTAGTAGTGCTAAGGTTGAAAACCCTGCTGTATAGTATAGCTGTGCCTTGGTGTCTGTGGGAGATTAGTTCCAGGACTCCCCATGGATACCAAAATACATGAATGTTCAGGTTCCTTATATAAAATGCATAGGATTTGCATATAACCTTTGCATATCCTACTGTATACTTTTTTCCCCTCTTTAATCTCCCCCACTTCCACCCTGACCTATGGTTGTTGCCATTTCCCCTTAAGAACTGAATTTCTGAAGGCGGGGCGTCTCTTCCCACATGCTTGTGGGCACCTGGGGCTGGGCACCTGGCATACCCAGAGTATGGTCTGTGGCTCCACCTGGGGCCTGAACCCAGGACCTTCTGAGTATAAAGCAGATGGGCTAACCACTACACTATGGAACCACACTCAATACTGTATACTTTAAATCATTTCTAGATTTTACACACACACACACACACACACACACACACACAATACACATAAATAGTTGTTATTTTGTATTTTTTAGGGAATAATGACAGGAAAAAATGTCTGTACATGTTCAGTATAAATGCAATTATGGTAGGTCTAACTACAATTAGCAACAACGTAACATTAAAAAACATATTTTCTACCTGCAGTTGGTTGAATCCATAGATGGAAAACCCAGTGGAGAGCCAACAGTATTCTATTATAGCAACATACCAAAACGTATTTTTCATTTTACTGTTAGCAAAATTTGGGTTGTTTCTGTTATTACTGTTACAAAAAAGCAGTTATGAACATGTTTCTTTTTAGTGCACATATGTATAACATCGCTGTCAGTTATGTACAGTGAAAGCAATTCCTGATCACACTGGTTGTACCAACTTATTATGAGCAATATGTGGGAGATCCAGTTATTGTATATCCTCATCACTTCTTAGAATTGTCAGTTATTTCATTTTAACCATCCTAAATGATGTATAATGTTATCTCATACCCTCAATCAGCACCTCTTCTCTCCTCCTGAAAGTTAGATGGCATTTCTTTGATAACTAATGAGGTCGAGTACTTTTTTGAATGGTAATTAACCATTTGGATATATTATTCTTTTTTTTAAAAAAGTATAATAATACTTGTAAAAAATATACTTTTGAAGTATAATAATATTATATAATTCATCCATTTTAAGTGTACAATTGAGCAATTTTTATAATTTTACTGAGTTATGCAATTCTTACCACAATCTAGGGGTGGTATAATAATACTTTTAAAAGTATAATAATACTTGTAAAAAATATACTTTTGAAGTATAATAATATTATATAATTCATCCATTTTAAGTGTACAATTGAGCAATTTTTATAATTTTACTGAGTTATGCAATTCTTACCACAATCTAGGGGTGGTATAATAATACTTTTAAAAGTATAATAATACTTTTAAAAAATATACTTTTTTGAAGTATAGTAATATTATATAATTCATCCATTTTAAGTGTACAATTGAGCGATTTTTATAATTTTACTGAGTTATGCAATTCTTACCACAATCCAGTTTTAGAGCATTTTCATAAGATCTCTTTGTGCTTGTTTATAGTTAATCCTGTTCTTAACCCTAGCCTCAAACAACCTATTTTCTGCCTCTGTAAATTTTGCTTTTTTGATTATATCATGTAAACGGAATCTTAAAGTCTGTGGGCTTCTATATAGGGTTCTTTCATTTGGTATAATATTTCATATGTTATGTCAGTTTTGTATTTGCATTCCTTTTTTAAATTCTTGAATGGTATACATTGTATAATATACTGCATTATTTAAAATCTTTTCTCCAGTTGATGGACATTTGGGTTGTTTCTACCTTTTGTCTATCATGAATGGTGCTCCTCTGAACATTTGCGTGTCATTCTTTGTGTGCACATATGTTTTTATTTCTCTTGGTAGATAGTAGAAGCAGAATTGCTGGGCTGTATGGTATATTTATATTTAACTTTTGAAGAAATGAAAACCACAATGAGATACCATCTTATACCTGTTAGAATAGCTATAATCAACAGGACAAGTAATAACAAATATTGGAGAGGATGTGGAGAAAAAAGAACCCTCATACACTGCTCGTGGGATTGCAAATTGTTATAGCTACTATGGAAAACAGTATGGAGGTTCCTCAAAAAACTAAGAATTGATCCTACCATATGATCCAGCAATCCCTCTAGTAGGCATTTACTCGAAATACTTATAAACTCATATCTGAAAAGATATTTGCACACTGATGTTCATAGCAGCATTATTCACAGTGGCCAGGACATGGAAGCAACCGAAGTGTCCTATGATAGAAGATTGGCTAAAGAAGCTGTGGTACATATATACATCAGAAGAGATGAAATACTGCCATTTGCGACAATGTGGGTGGACCTCGAGATAATCATGCTAAGTGTAATAAGCCAGACAGAAAAAGTTGAAAATTACATGAGATCACTTATATGTGGGATATAAACCTAAAAGCAACAAATGAACAGTACAAACAAATAGACTCATGGACATGGACAATGGACTGGTGGTTACCAGAGGGTAGGGGGTGTGGGAGGATGTTGATGGGGTAAAAGGACTCAAATATGTGGTGACAGAAAGAAATCTATGGGCAATGAATACACAATGCAATATATATATATGCCTTACTGTTAAGTTGTACACCTGAAACTTAATGGATTTCGTTAACCAATGTCACCAAAACAACCACAAACCCCCCAAAACACCAAAAACCCCCCAACAAAACCTGCTAAACTGTTATTCAAAGTGGCTGAACCATTTTAAATTCCCAGCACATCCTTACCAACATTTGTTATTGTCTGTGATTGATAGAGAATAGATGGAGAAGTAGGCAAAAAGCCACGAGAGAGTTAATGTCATAGTGCTAAAGGAGAAAGAATAGGGTTTTAAGAAAGGGATTGATGGACATTGTCATATAGTACAGAGGGGTCACGTGAGAAAAAAGATGATGTGTCAATCCATTGGCTTTGGCAGCATGAGATCATATGTCACATTAACAAAAGCAACTGAGAGAAAAATATCTGCCCACAAGTTGAGTACTAGATCTCAAGAGAAAGGTACATAATTTATTTCTTTATTTTCTTCACAGGATCCAAAAGATCTGTTGACCAGGTATGAGCTCTTGCTTTCTTATGGGGGTCTGAGTGGAATAGTAAAGATAAAGCTTGAGCAGAGGAGAAACAAGGCCTGGGCAATCCAGGCACCCCTTGAGAGGTCTGTGGAGGAGGAATTCTCTTCCCTTTTTCAAGGAGGAATGGGAGAGAAATGATCTGAACTTTGGGCTTGGAACCTTCACATGGGAGTTAGGGGTCTTGGCTGCTCTAGTTATCTCCTAAGAAGAACAGCCTTCTGTACTTTTTTTAGGAGTGAGGACCAGAATATGGACTATACCCTTGAAGTTCTAAAGGTGAACACCGTGTGGCATATACCGTTGATGAAGGAAATGCTGAAGTTATTCCAAGGTGAGCAAAATTTCTGTGAGTTGGAGCTCCCTAGAAGTCTTTTAAATAATGAGAAAAAACAGAAGTCTGGAAAGGAAAGAGGAAACAGAGCATGTACTTAACAGGAGTGTCAGGAAAAGTAACAACTTAGGAATATGTTTCATTAAAATAAAATTGGTTTAACACATACTATGTGTTATAAGGGACTAGTGATTCAGAAAGAAAAAGACTTATTCTAAGAACTCATAAGCAAATTGGATAGACACATATCAGTTACTGTAAAGTGGGATTCAGTGTTTATCAGTGGTACAAATAAAATATTACAGACATACAGAGGGAGAGCTCTATTTGGGGTGAAGTAGGGAAGTTTTCATGGCAGAGGTGACAGTTGTTCTGGGATTTAGGGATGAGTGGGAGTTTGCCAAGTGGAAAAAGGGAGTGTACTCTTCTAAGCAGAGGCAACAGCAGGTGTGGAGAAAATGGAGCAGAGGGTCTCCAGTGTGACTAAACCATAATGTGCATTGTGGGGGAAAGTTGGAACTGAGGTTGAGAAGATAAGTGTAGGAAAAACTGAAGATAAACTTATTGGATCTCCGGGGAAGTACCAGTGCATGTACATGTTGTATGTGAGAACTGCACACAGTTCTCTCATACACATCCCTGATTAAGATCTATGTTGTGGATGTCCTCTTCCAGGTAAAATGAAGTAAAGAGGACTGGATTTACTTTTTTGCCTGAAATTCAGTTAATTAAAAACAAAACAGACAAAACAAAACAGTACTAGAAAGAAAAGTTTTCAGAACATGGGCATTAGGCAGTGAAGGACAACGATCCCTGAGAATTGTGAAACAGATGAGGTGAGCCCTATGATTGCTTCAGCTGACATCCTTGAGAGAGTTTTCAGGCCATCTCAGGAAGGATTAGCAGAGGTGGAGCCTGGTGGACTCTATGGGTTGAGGAATGGAATTGAGAATCCAGGGAGAAGAAAATCGTGACAGTTTGCAGAGTATTGGACAGGATACTAGAAAGGAGAAGACTATATATATAGAGAGAACTCTGATGATCTGTAGAGGCACCTCCTGAGTTTTCAGCAGAGTACCAATTAGCACATGCTTGTAAACTACCCAAGGCTGAGGAAGCAGGTTTCTAAAATGATTAGAAGGAACAGTTTGTGGTGCTCATATGGGGCTGGGAACAGTGCCTATACCTACAAACCAGACTGGAAAACTCTGAATTCATGGGGCACTGGATAGAGTACTCAGGAAAATCTTGCCTCATTAGGGAGCAGTAATTAGCCCTATGCCGAACACTGCTTTGGACCTAACTTACAAATCATGAAAGCAAGACCCAAAATGATCAAATTATTTCCAAGTAACTGCATCCAAGCAGGAAGATTGATTGGAATTTTAAAATATGAGTATGTACCCAACAGTGTAAATTCACAATGCCTGGCATCCAATCAGCGATTACCAGGCGTGCAAAAAGATAGGAAAATGTGACCCATAATGAGAATAATCAATGTAAACTGACCCAGGATTGACCAGGATGTTACAATAAGCATAGGACAGTAATATTTTTATAACTTTTCTATAATAGGCATATAGAGATAAGGAAGATATATAAACAATCCCAGATCAACTTTCTAGAGATGAAAACTGCAGTGACAGAGATGAAGAATACCGGTTGGAATTAATAGGTGATTAGACATTAGTGAAGTTGAAAATAGAGCAATGGAAACTGCAGAATGAAATGCACAGAGGAAACAAAAACAAAAAAAAAAATGAAAAGTGCCTTAGTGAGCTGTGGGACAACTTCATATAGCCTTATATATGATAATTGGGGTCCTTGAAGGAGAGGAGTGGGGTGAGATGACACAAAAAATATTGGAAGAAAAAATGGCCCTAATTTTCACAATTTGTTGAAAATATAAGTACACAGATCGGATAAGCCCAATAAACCTTAAGCCCAAGAAATATGAAAACTACACCAAAACCAGTGATAATCATGTGAACCAATTCTTTATAATCTCTTTCTCTTTGTATACATACATAGTCTGTTTGTTCTGTTTCTCCTGGGAACCCTGACTAATATGGTAATTGAATGTTTAAATAGACAAAATAACACCATGGAGTTTGTAACATTTATAAGTAAGTTATACAAGAACAATAGCATGAATATTGGGAGGCGAGAGATGGACGTATACTATATAGTTCTTATATGTGAAGTGGTATAATGTCACTTGAAGGTAGACTCAGTTTAAGTTGTATACTATAAGCCTCACAGCAACCACTAAAATAAAACAGAGTTATAGCTAATAAGCCAACAAAAGAGATAAAGTGGAATCATAAAAAATGTTTGATTAATCAAAAAGAAGGCAGAAAAAGGAAAAGAATAGAATAGAAAACATGTAATGATGATAGATACAAACCAAATTTATTAATAATCATATTAAACATAAATGGCCTGAATATCCCAATCAAAAGATGGAGATTAATGGATTGGATAAAACAAATCTCAGGTATATGCTGCAAGAAACACATTAAATATAAAGACCCATGCATTTTAAAAGTAAAACAATGGAAGAAGATATACCATGCTAACATTAGTCAAAAGAAATCTGGAGTGTCCATTTTCATATCAAAGTAGATTTCAGAGCAGATATTACCAGAGATAAATAAGTTCATTTTCTAATAAGTGGTTCAATTCATCAGGAGGACATAACAGTTCTAACATTTGTATAATAATAGCTTCAAAGTACATGAAGCAAAACTAATAGAGCTGCAAGGAGAAAAAGACAAATCCACAATTACAGCTAGAGTTTTCAGTACTTTTTTCAATTTTTAGAATAAGTAGGCAGAAAACAGCAAGGATATAGTAGGCTTGAAGAACACTAGCAACCAACTTGACCTCACTGTAGAACACCCAATAACAGAAGAATACACATTCTTTTTAAATGTACTTTAAATGTTTTTTTTTACTAGATAAACAAAGGTAGCCCATAAAACAAATCTCATTAAATACAGAAGGATTCAAGTTATACAAAGTATGTTTTCTGATCATAATGCATTTAAGTTAGCTATTAGTAACAAAATATCCTTGGATGATCCCTCAAATGTTAGGCAGCTAAATAACACACTTCTCAATAACCCATGAATTAAAGGAGAAATCAAAAGGGAAATAGAAAGTACTTCAAACTGAATGACAAGGAAAACAACACATCGGAAATGGTGGGATGCAGCTAAAGCAGCACTTATGGAAAAATTTATAGCACTAACCTATATTAGAAAATAAAGTTCTCACATCAGTGATTAGTTTCTACCTTAAGACACTGGAAAAAGGAACAAATAAAGCCCAGAGTAAACAAAATAATGGAAATAGAAATTACTGCAATACAGTACAGGAAAACAGAAAAAATAATGAAACCAAAAGGCCTTTTTTTTGAGAATATTGATTTTGTTGATATACCTTTAACCAGAATGTCTAGGAAAAAAGAGAAGACACACATTACTGAAACCAGAGGGCAACTAATTCTGGGGCTTGTGCTGCCTGTGCCACTCAGCCAATAGACTGATGCAGGAGTTGGGATATTTAGAATAAGCATTTATTGTCAAAGCACTGGTGATCTGAGAAGGCAGCAGGTTAACACCTTAAAAACCGCCTTGCCTTCTCAGTCCAGCTTAGGGTACTTAAGGGAAAATCAGGGTATATTCTAGGGGCTATGAGACAGTTCTGGGGGGAATCTATTATACTTCACAGAGTTGTTCCTCTGGCAGCGTGGTCCTCCAGTGGCTTTAATGACCCAGAACAAAGATGGGAATAGTCTGGAAAGAATGCTAAACCAGAAGGATTGTGATCAGCAAGCATAACGACATTAATCATAAGTTTCAAGGCAACTTTTTATGGCAGGGCATGTTCCAAGCTCTGGGTCAAGCTATTGGGGACAGTCTATTGTTAAGCTATAGAACAAGGGAACGTGAAGCTAGGGATTCTAAGGCCTCTACTGCAGAGGTCCCAACCGGGTTCTTCTTCATTAGTAACATCAAGAAAGAGAGGCAACATCACTACATATTCTACAGATGATGGTAGGATAATAAGGGAATATTATGAGCAACTTTATGCTGATAAATTCAGCAACATAAGTGAAATGGACAAAGTTCTTAAAAGACACAAATGACCAAAACTTACTCAAGAATAAATAGATAACTGTAATAACATCATTTCTATTAAAGATTAGTGTTGTAGTTAAAAACTTTCCCAAATGGCTTCACTGGTGAACTCACTAAATATTTAAGAAATAAGTATCTATTCTGTATTTTGTAAGAATTTTATATGAATTCTTACAAAAAATTGAAGAGGAAAGAATATTTCCTAATTTATTCTATGAGACCTATATTACCATCATACCAAAGCCAAAGACATTACAAGAGAAAAGAACTTCCTATTGGTGTAGATTAATGTTCCCCATGAACATAGAATAGTTTTAAAGAGAATTTTAGCATATTGAATCTAACATTAAAAAGTTAATATATCACAACCAAATGGGATTTATCCAAGAAAAGCAGGGTTGTTTTAACATTTGAAAAGTAATTGCCATTCACCATATTAGCAAACCAAAAAGAAAACTATGATCATCTCAGTTGATGCGTGAAAAGCATTGTAAAATCCTAATATCCATTCCTGATTGAAAAATAAGACAAACTAGAGAGATGTGGACAGTCTGAGAGGGAAGAGAATTTGGAGATAGGGAGACCAAGGAAGAAGTTACAGAGTTAAAGTGAGAGATCCTGAAGGTCCAAGTGAAGACAGTAGCAATGGGAGTGGAGAGGAGGAAAAGAACCTGATAATTCAGGGGGTAGAATTGATAGAACTTGGTGGCTAATTAGTTATCAAAGGTCAGAGGAAGAGGAGTCAAGTAACCTCAAGATTTCAGAGTGTGAATGTTTAGAGAGAGTTAATGCTCTACACCTTAAAGAATAAAGAGGACAATGATGTCTGCGTTTGAGAGGGAATCAGTACAAAGAGGGTGGAAGGGGACTTAGGATAATGAGTTCCCTTTTGAGTTTTTGTTGGGGGCTTGTGGAGATGCCCAGAGAACACCTGGAACCAGTGAAGAGAAACCTTGATAATGATGACGTCGTTTACCTGTATGAAGAACGAGCCTTGGGCTAGTTCTGATTTAACAAGTCAGAATTTGGTAATGTTTCTCCAAATTTTATGCTGATTGTGACTTAGGGCCATGAAATAACGAACTCCCCATTTTCTAGGTCTTAGTCTTTTAGAGCAGAAAGGAAATGAGAATTTCAGGTTGCTACAGGCCACTAGGCTCACTCAGCATCAGTAGAGAGGCATTGAGGAGTCTCATCTCTGACAGTACTGTTTAGGAGGTGAAGTATGGAACTGAAGTTGGAAAAGATGGGCATTTCTGGAGGAGGGTTGGTGGTAAGCTGTTGCATTATTTATCTCAGCTCTCATTTTCTTTGCAGTGGCTGTCAGTCCAGCTATAGACACAGCTCATCCCAAACTTATCTTCTCCCAGGAAGGGAAGTACGTGAAAAATGGAGCATCAGCCAGTTCTTGGCCGTTATTTTCTACAGCGTGGAACTACTTTACTGGATGGAAGAATCCTCAGCAGAACACTCACGTGGAGAAATTTCAGCACTTACCCTGTGTTTTAGGAAAAAACGTTTTCACTTCAGGGAAACATTACTGGGAAGTTGAGAGCCGAGATAGCCTGGAGATTGCAGTGGGAGTGTGTCGGGAAGACATCATGGGGATTGTTAGTAGTTCAGAAATATGCCCCAATGTGGGCATTTGGGCTATTTGTTGGAGTTCTACTGGTTATCGGCCCCTAACAGGCTCCTCTGTAAGTTCTATCAGGCAAGAGTCAGCTCTTCACCGGGTGGGAGTTTTCCTAGATCATGGGGCTGGGGATATCTCATTCTACAGTGCTGTGGATGGAGTGCACCTGCACACTTTTTCTTGTCCTTTAGTCTCACGTCTCCGGCCATTTTTTTGGTTGAGCCCATTAGCATCTTTAGTCATCCCACCAGTGACTGGTGGGAAATGAGCTATTCTTTCCCTGACCAAGAGTATCTTCCTGTATCTCAGTCTGGGAACATCCATCCCTTGGCCCTCTTCTTTCACTTCATAGATCTTGATCCTTGATAGTACAGCAGTTCTATCTATTCATTTTTAATTCATGTTTTGTTAAACTCCCTGTATGTCCTGTGCATAATTGCCTTTCTAGTAGCCACTTATTCCACCTCTCTCCTCTTCTGGCATGTACCCACCATGTACTTCAGGAGAAGCAGTTCCATGTGAGGTAATTCTGGCCAATGAGATAGGATGGGAAATTTTCCAAGGTGAGGAAACTTTCTGGGGAAAGTTTTTATAGCTGCTAAAGAAATGTTTGGGAAGACACATCCCCTCTTCTGATGTTAGCAGCTGTATTGGAACTCAGGAGAGTCAGTAACAGTGCGAAGGAAGAAGAAACATGGACTTTGTTGGCATTGTCAAACTTGGAATTTCCCAAACCTCAACCTTGTTGTATTGAGGTTATTGCTCTGTTATTATAAAAGGCAGTTTCAGTTGCATTTTGGTTACTTGCAGTCCGAAGTATTCTAACTGGTGCTCTAGGCACATAGCATGGATATCTCAAAGTTTAGGCTTATTTCATTTTTTTCTGAAACTTGACAGATTTATAGAATCCCTTTCTACTCAGTCATGTAATTTCTCTTTTCACTAAGTACTGATATCCCTCAGTTTTCTGGATCAGAAAATTGAGGCAGTGTTCTCGTACTTTGAGCATGCTGTAATTCCTCTTCACCTGACCATGTTTCAGCCTCAAGTGTTTGTTATGCTATCCATTTCCCAAATTCATATATTGTATATACAAATTTATTGAAAATATTAAACAAGTATTTACACTGTGCTAGCCTTTTCACATAATGTTCTCATACGACTCTTCCAAAAGCTCGGTGAGATAGAATAACTCATTCAGTGTTGCTTAGCTGGCAGTGGGAGTGTTGGGAATAATCTCTGTCTGAGATGAAAGTCTACATGCTTTTCTACTCTACATTTACTTGTAAGCATTTATTGAATACAGATTGTGGTTCAGCATCATCTTTGTTTCTTATTTTCTTACATATTTTAATCTGGTATGTATACTTTCCTCACTTTACCTTTCTGCCCTAGATTGTATGCACTCTGAGGATTGTGAAAGTTACTGGATAGTTATTTTTTATATAATGATTGTTTCTCTTGTAAAAAGTTGTGTACTTATTGTAGAAAATTTGAAACATGAAAAATGTAAAGAAAATTAAAGTCACCAGTGATTCCACCATTACTGACATTTTAATGTTCTTCCTAGACTTTCAGTAGATTTTCTGGCAGTGATTTAACAAGGTTGCTTTCAAAACTTCCAGCATCCTTTTTAACCCCTCTTTCCCTTCCTATGTCCCAGCCCATTCTGGCTTGTCTTCCTATTCAGCCTGTGCAACCCCCTTATTCAGTGATTTCAGCTGGGTTCTCCTTAACTCTCCAAGATACTTGCTGTTATGTGTTAAATATGTCCTCCAAAAAAAGATGTGTTGAAATCCTACCTGTGAATATGACCTTATTTGGAAATTAAGATAAGGCCTTTAGGTTGGGTATAATCCAGCATGATTGGTATCCTTATAATTAGAGGGAAGTTTGTACAAACATGTGGAAATGCCGTGTGAAGACACAGAGGGAAGATGGCTCTGGGAGAGATTGGAATTATGCACAAGTGAAGGAATGCGTGGGGCTGTTAGAAGCTGAGAAAGGCAAGGAAGAATTCTCCCTAGAAACTTCCAAGAGAACATGGGCTTGCCAACACCTTGATTTCAGATGTCTGGCCTCCAGGACTGTGAGACAATTGTTTTATACCACTCAGTTTGTGGTAGTTTTTTATGGCAACCAGAGGAAATTAGTATGTCCCATCAGGACTTCCTCTAGTACCTGCTTTATTAATATCTGGTCCTTGGGAAACTTATCAGTACCTTCCAACTCTTCCTTCTGGGCCATTGAACTAGGTTGATTGGTTCTACTACAGAATCTTCTCTGACTTCAAGAGGGTTCTTCGAGCTCTTATTAAACTTTATATTTTTCATCCATTGACTTCACTTTGTATTTCTGTTGGCAGTGATTCCAAACCTTTTCCTTTTTCTCTCATGCTTTAATGAGTGCCCCTCCCCCTTTATACTACTGTAGGGGAGCTAAAACTTTACCCATTTTAGGTTTTCATCTGGGACTCTTAATGAAAAGATAAACAAGAGAAAAACAGGTTATTAACATGTGCAGCATACATCATGCAGGAGAAATCTAAAATGAAGGGTAACTCAAAATGGTAGCTTAGAATTCTGGCTCACACAGTATCTTCCACAAAGAAAACTAAATATTTGAAGAAATGATAGAACAAAGAAAAGCAATTTTAGGCTTCCAAGGTGGCAGACTGTGGGAAAATAAATATATGTGAGGAAACAGTAATGTTTGTTTGCAGATTCTTCTGGTGCTATGCCTGGGCTAAGGGTCTGTCTCCAATAAAAGGAGAATTTATATCCTGCCTTTAGGCAAAAAAGGGAGAGCTTTTTTTGGTTTTATTGTTACTTAATTGCTTTCAGCTCAAAATAATTTTTATGTCAAAGGGGCATATCTTGGGGTGACACATTCTGATCTGTTTACTACTTATTGCAAATGCCTCTTTTACTGAGAGATTTATTTTCTGTTACTTTACCTAACAATTCTTTGCCTTTTTTTTTTTTTTTGAGTCTTGAGATTGGTTCCTCTTATCACCTCAGGTATGGCATGGGACCCAAGTGTTACAGTTACTGAAAATCAAACTCTTCCAATGCTTCTGTTGCATCAACAGGGTTGAGAATAAACTTGTAATAGTTTTCAATTTTACTTAGGGATTTCTCTGAGTCTCTATGTTAATGTGTTACATGACTCATTGGGAGGGGTATTTATTATGCAGCCTTTCTCAAGTTTACTTCACCACAGAAACTTTAGCTCTAGGAACAATGAAAACTTCCCAGAAGATAGTTTGGCAGTGACTTTATCCTACATTTTCTCCAGGTGACCTTGACCATCTCAGATTTCAACCTATACTTTATCACTCAGCCTCTGAAGTTGGTGGGTACATACATTGGTGCTATAAGCTACCCACACTGAGTGACCCCAGATAAAGCTCAGCTAACATTTTTTCCCCCCTGGAGACAAGGTTTTGTTATGGAAAACACTGGGCACATTTTCCAATGATTTCTATTTCTCCTCCCCTTGCCAGATCCATGTGGGGGATCTTTCTCAACTTTTCACTCTATTTGGTGGCATTTCTGGAGGTAAAACCCATGAATATGTGCCATATTCTCTAACACTGCAGTGCCTGGAAGTCTCTCTAGCTAACCCACATTCAACCTCCAGCAGTTGTGATCAAATCTACCATTTAAATATTCCTACCAGTTTATGGCTCTGGTAGATTCTGCTTTAAGTAAGCAGGTCTCAGCTAAAACTCTAGATTTGCCTGTTATACAACCTCAGTTTTCTGATGGGTCCAAGAATGTCCATTGATTTTAGTTTTCTCATTTTTTTTCTTTAAGGATATGAGTTATAATTTACAAATTTTTACATGTTGGAGCTGAAACTGGAAGTATTTTATCAATATTTAAAAAAGGTTTGTTGTAGACCTCTGAATGGTTAATTTTGTGTGGAGTAAGGGATGCCCAGATAGCTGGTAAAACATTTCTGGGTTTGTCTCTGAGGGTATTTCTAGACTAGATTAATATTTGAATCAATAGATTGAGTAAAGAAAATCACTCACACCAATGTGTGTAGACATCATCCAATCAGCCGAGAGCCCAAGTAGAACAAAAAAGAGAGATGAGGGCAAATATTTTCTCTGCTTGAGCTGGGACATCCATCTTCTGCCATTGGACATCAGTGCTCCTGGTTCTCTGACTTTCAGACTTGGACTGACACTTATACCATTGATCCCCTGGTTCTTGGGCCTTTCGACCCCAGCTGGAACTTAAACCTATAGTTCTCAAGCCTTTGGACTCAGACTGAATTACACCACCATCTTTCCTGGTTCTCCACCTTGCAGACGGAAGATTGTGGAACTTCTTGGCTTCCATGATCATGTGAGCTAATGGCCAATGATCCATCCTATTTGTTCTGTTTTTCTGGAGAACCCTGACTAATATAATCTCATATAGTTGGGTCTTACTTTTTAATTTTTTAAATCCAGTTTGTCAATTCTTCATTTATTCTTAAACCATCTACCTTTAAAGTTATTGTATAGTTGGATACAAACAACAGCTGTTTTATATTAGTTGCATTTCTACATTTTTTCCCCTTTTTCTACCTTCTCTAGTTTATTGAGCATGTTAAACAATTTTTATCTCCTCAATTTATTATTTATATATTTTTAAAAACTTTTTTATAGTTGTTGCCATAGAATTTACAATGTACATTTTGAAAAAATATGAGTCTGCTTTCAAATAATGTCACTTCATGTGTGGTGAGAGGCTTTATAACAATATGTATGACCTTGATTCCTAGTCCTTGCTCCATTGGTGTCACACATTTCACTTTTACATAGGTGATAAACACCCAATACTTTAATATAAATACTATATTACTTTAAATACTTTACTATAAATACTTTAAACATCTGGTATGTTGAAAGTGTAAGGGGGTCTGAAATGACACACACAAAAGAGACACAATGAAGACACCCAGGTAACTAAAGTCTTATAAGAGGTTTTGGCAATATACTTATAAAATACTCAAGATGACTTATAATTTATAGCTATAGATTACATTCAGGAAGCCAAGAGAGACTCAGGAAAGACTGAGAAATCATGGCTCCTTTGGAGTCTGGATGCTGAGAGTCCAGCCTTCGATTCTCAGTGACCTTCAGTTCTTCAGGGCTAAAAGGAAGAATGCAAGAGATATTTGATTCTGAAGTGGAAAAGATTTTCATAGTCAAAGGGATCACTGTTCTCTGAATATTTGAAAGCACAGCTTATTTGTTTTTCCTCACAGTTTTACCATTATTGGTGTCATGGTACAGACCTTCAGAATGCCTGTTGGCAGATTTCCCATTCTAAGTTTCTCATTTAGCATCACACACACACCCCTTTTTTAGGTCTTGCTTACTTGAGTTTAAATCTACCAACTTAAAAAAAATTGCCCTTTCTACCTACCTCAAGAAACAAGAAAAATTTCAAACAATCTAACCTTACACCTAAAATAACTAGAAAAAAACCCCAAGTGAATAGAAGGAAGGAAATAATAAAGATCAGAATGGAAATAGAGTCTTAAAAGCAATAGAAAAGTTCAATGAAACAAAGAGCTGTTCTTTGAAAAAGATAAAATAGATAACCCTTTAATCAAACTCATCAAGAAAAAAAAGAGGACCCAAGTAACTAAAATCAGAAATGAAAGGAGATGTGACAACTAAAAATACAATGAACACTTACATGCCAACAAATTGGACTACCTGAAGAAATGGTTAAATTCCTAGAAATGATCTTCCAAAACTGAATCGAGAATAAACAGAAAATCTGAGCAGACTGATAATGACTAATGAAATCAAATCAGTAATTAAAAACTAAAAACAAAAATCCTGGATCAGATAGCTTCACAGGAGAATTTACAGACAGTCAAAAAAGGATTAACACCTATCCTCAAAATATTCCAAAAAATTCAAGCACAGAAAAGACTCCCAAGCTCACCTTTACCCTGATTCCAGAGCCAGATGAAAGACATTGCCCCCTACAGAAAGAAACTATATAAGTCAATGTCCCTGATGAACATATATGTAAAAATCCTCAACATTTTAGCAAACTGAATTCAGTGTTACATTAAAAAGATCATACACCATGATCAAGTTGGATTTATTCCTGGGATGCAAGTTTGGCTCAGTATCTGCAAATCAATATGATTTATCACATAAAATGAAGGATAAAAATCATATGATCATATCAATAGATACAGAAAAAGCATTTTGCAAAATCCAGCATCCATTTATAAGAAAAACTCTCAGCAAAGTTGGAATAGAAGGAACATATCTCAACATAATAAAGGCCATATATGACAAACAGAGCTAACATCATAATCAGTGGGGAAAAGCTAAAAGAATTTTAAGATCAGGAGCAGAACAAAGATGTCCACTTTCACCACTTCTATTCAACATAGTATTCAAAGTCCTAGCTACAGTAGTTAGACAAAAAAAATAAGAAATCATTCCAATTGGAAAGAGAGAAGTAAAAATCATTATTTGCTGATGACACAATACTATATAAAGAACCCTAAAGATTCCACCAAAAAACTATTAGAACTGATAAATTAATTAAAGTAGCAAGATACATAATTAATATCCAGAAATTGGCTGCATTTTTGTACACCAATAATTAACTGTTTGAAAGAGTAATGAAGAAAACTCCATTTACAATTGCATAAAAAATTAAAATATTGATCTTTGGAAACATGGCGGAGTGAGAGACATCCCCAGTTCTCTCTCCTTGAAACAACAATAAGCTTAACATCTGAAACTCAACAAAAAACACTCAAACTGCACACCGGCATGTCTGTGTGGAATCTGCGCATAAGAGCTACCACAGGTCAAACCCCAGGTATCAGGCAGAGGACTGGGAGAAATAAAGAAGCTGCCTTTGCAATCTCTGGAGCTCCCTGTAGGAAAAGGGGGAGAGGAAAAGGTGTGATGAGTTTGTGTGGCAAGTTGCTTGAACATCCCTGCCTGGGAGAGTTGTGAGCTCCCTGTGGCCATCATCAGAGTCCAGTCATTAGGGCAGAGAGCAGATAAGCAGATGGCAGAAAAACAACAGTTGATTTAGTTTGCAACTTGTTGCGGTTGCAAAACCAAGATTGAGCTGCAGCCCCAACACCCAGCCCAGAAGGCCCCTCCACCCATAATCTCTGAAACTGAATACTGTGGAGCCTCAAGGAAATCTGAGCTAATGCTGCCAAAACTGTCACTAACACTGACAGGGACTGAGACTGAGGATAGCGAGCATGATTAAATATCTATAAGGGCAGAAAAAGGCATTATAAAGTCTTTATATAAAGCAGGGATCCAAGAGGCTTAGATGCTACCTACTGGAAACCAAAAGAAAAGCACCTTCTTTGTAGCAGGCCAAAGAGAGACCTTTATATAATAAATCTTTCTGGAAAAACAGCAGAATACACTTCCATTAATGCCCAGGTAGAGAAAAAATCCATTAAACACCATGAACAACTAAGGTGACAAGGCATCTCAGAAAGAAAGAGAAAAATATCCAGAAAATAAGCTTACAGATATAGAAATATGCGACTTAAGTGACAGAGAATTCAAGATAGTACTTCTGAAAAAAAATCAGTGAGTTCCGAAACAAGTCATATTAACAATTTCAGGAACTAAAAAAAAAAAAAAACTAGGTGAACAGAATAAGTTCTTTAGCAGAGAGATTGAAATCCTCAAAAAGAACAGAATATATCTTCTGGAGATAAAAAACATGCTGCAAGAGTTAAAAATTAAACAGCAAGCTTGGGAAATAGAGTCAACCAAATGGAGGAAAGGATCACTGATATTAAAGACAGAAATCTAAAAATAAATAATAAGAAAAGAAAAACCAAAGACTGAAAAATAATGAAAGAGAAATAAAAGAACTAGCTGACACTATCAGAAGAGGAAACATAAAAATAATGGGCATTCTTGAAGGCAAGGAAAAGGAGCAGAGACTAGAAAGCATTTTCAGACAAATAGTTTATGAGAAACTCCCAAATCCAAGGAATGAGCTGGAGCTTGGAATTCAAGAAGTCAGTAGAACATTCTATGACCGCAACCCAAAAAGGACTTCGCCAAGACACATTGTATTAACATTATCAAAAATGAATGGCAAAGACAGAAACCTCAGAGCAGCCACGGAAAAGAAAATGGTAACGTATAAAGGGAAACCCATTACACAAACCTTACAAGCTAGAAAGGAATGGAATCAAATATTTAAACTATTAAGTGAAAAGAACTACCAGTCTAATGTATCCAGCCAAGCTCTCCTTTAGATGTGAAGAAGGAATTAATCCTTTCCAAACATACAAAATTGAGGGAATTCACTACAAGGCCTGCACTACAGGAAATAATGAAAGGGGTCAGTTTACCTAAAACAAAATGACAAAACAAAACAAAACAATTAGGAGTAAAGTAACTATTAGGCAAATAGAAGCAGAAGAGTGCAACCCTTACTAAGAACAGGGCATTATAAGCTAAAATAATAATAAGAGAATTATTATAACAAGATAGTAATGAACATTCAGCATACATAGGGACAAATTGAAATGACAATGACTGAAAAGAAGGGATTTGAAGAGCCAAATTTGCAAAGGGGAATAGAGATAAGGCACGTGCAGAAGAAAATAAATGACTATATATATATATATATATATATATATATATATATATATATATATATATATATATATATATATAAACTATCCTTTATATATTTGTAATGATAACCACACACAGAAGATTCAGAACTGAAGTATATAACATAAAACAAAAAGAACCAGAGGCAAAACCAACAAACACCAACCAAAATAAAGAAAACAGAAACACTGAGCTACCAGAAAGCAAAAGATAAAATGGCTATAAGAAGACCTGTTATTTCAATAGTCACCCTAATTGTAAATGGACCAAACTCATCAATAAAAAGGCACAGAGTTGCAGAATGGATCAAAAATCAAAACTCACATATATAGTCTCCAGGAGACACATCTCAGCTCCAAAGACAAATAGAGACTCAAAGAGAAAGAGTGGAAAAGTGGGAGTAGTGGTACTAATATTGGATGAAATAGAATTCAAAATAAAAAAAGTAAAGAAAGATACTGAGGGACACTTCATAATAATAAAGGGAATCATGCACCAAGAAGAAATAACACTTATTAATATCTATGCTCCCAATCAAGGAGCCCTGAAATATGTAAAGCAATTACTAAGAGAACTAAAGGGAGAAATAGACCAAAACACTATTGAAATAGGAAACCTAAATACCCCTCTGTCCGATATGGACAGATCATCCAAACAGAAAATTAATAAGGAAATAACATTCTTAAATGAGACATTAGACCAACTGGACATAATTGACATTTACAGAGTCTTCCATTTCAAAACAGCTGCTTATACATTCTTCTCTAGTACACACAGAACATTCTCAAGAATTGACCACATATTGGGACACAGAGATAACCTCAACAAATATAAGAGGGTTGAAAGCATACCAACCATATTTTCTGATCAGAATGCTTTGAAACTGGAAATCAGCTACAAAAAGAATGCAGGAAAAACTACAAATATGTGGAGATTAAACAACATGCTACTGAAGAATAACTGGGTCAGAGAAGAAATAAAAAAGAGAAATCAAGAGATACATAGAAACAAATGATAATGATAGTACAACATATCAAAACATTTGGGACATGGCAAAATTGGTCATAAGAGGAAAGTTTATATCATTACAGGCCTATCTCCAAAAACAAGAATGAGCCCAAATAATCTAATGTGTCAACTTAAACTAGAAAAGGAAGAACAAATAAAGCCTAAAGTCAGCAGAATGAAAGAAATATTCAAATTAGAGCAAAAATAAATTAAATTGAAAACAATATATAAATAAATAAATGTAACAAAGAGCTTGTTCATGAAAAGATGAATAAAATTGAGAAACCTATGGCTAGACTCACTAAAGAAAAAAATAGAAAGAACACAAATAAAATCAGGGATAAAAGAGGGGAAATTATGACAGACATCACAGAAATACAAAGAATCATACAAGAATATTATTAAAAAGTATATAAGCAAATTTAAAAAAATAGAAGAAGTTGACCAGTACTTAGAAAAATAGAACCTTCCTAAACAAAATCAAGAAGAACTGGAAAATATAAATAGACCAATCAGCAGTAAGGAAATTAAAACAAGTATCAAAAACCTACGAAATTTTAAAAGTCCAGGACCAGATGACTTCATCAGTGAATTCTACTAAACATTCAAAGGCGATTTAATATCTGTTCTACTCAAACTCTTCTAAAAAATCAAAGAGGAGGCAATATTTCCCAACACATTTTATGAGTTCAATATCACCTTGATACCAAAATCTGGTAAAGATAACACAAAAAAAGAATACTACAGACCAATATCTCTTATGAACACAGATGCAAAAATTCTAAAGTTGTTAGCGAACCAAATACAGCAACATATTAAAAAGATTATCTACCATGATCAAGTGGGCTTCATCCCAAGGGCACAGAGATGGTTCATCATACACAAATTGATTAATGTGATATACCACATAAACAAATTACAAAATAAGAATCATATGAACATATCAATAGATGCAAAAAGCCTTTGACAAGATATGGTATCCATTTATGATCAAAACACTTAACAAAATCAGTGTAGAAGGAAAATACCTTAACATAATAAAGGCCGTGTATGACAAACCCTCAACATTATACTTAATAGTGAAAAACTAAAAACCTTCTCTCTAAGATCAGGAACAACGCAAGTCTGTCCACTATTGCCACTGTTATTCAATATAACATTGGAGGTCTTAGCGAGTGCAATCAGGCAAGAGAAAGATATAAAACGCATCCAAACAAGAAACAAAAAGGTCAAACTATCACTATTTACATGATTCTCTATATAGAAAACCCTAAAGACTCCACAAGAATACCACTAGAAACAATAAGCAAATACAGTAAAGTCTCTGGATACAAATCAACATTCAAAAATCCATAGCATTCCTATACTCTAATAATGAAGCAGCAGAAAAGGAAGTGGAAAAAATAAGCCCTTTCGTAATTATGACAAAAAAAAAACCCTGGTAATAAATTTAACGAAACATGTGAAGGACCTATATAATGAAAACTATAAGACCATATTAAAAGAAATCAAAGAAGATACAAAGAAAGAGAAAGATATTCCATATCCTTGTACTGGAAGAATCAACGTAGTTAAAATGACCATATTACCTAAAGCATTCTACAGATTTAATAAAATCCCCATCA
>PVKZ01005289.1:0-56923 GCA_004027375.1 Macroglossus sobrinus
CTAGGCACTTGGAGGTGTCCCAGGAAGTCAGCCATTACTTCCCAGTGGAATGGACCCAACTCGACAACAAGGTGACTACTTTAAAGTAAAAGTGAAATGGATATGCAGAATCTCAAAGAAATTCCTTTATTTTTTACGGAAGTTTTTACTGGAGTAAGTCTTCCATAATTAATACCAATTGCATTTTTGCAGATAATGATGCCAAGTGATTTATATTTTCAGTTAACTCTTAATTATTATGCATGATAGTGAGGGCAGGTGATAATAACAACAACAACAACAAAAATGGAATAAACACCAAGCATAGAGGAGACTACTAGCCTCTGGGTTAGCATTCATATTTATTACATTGCTGATATCTTCATGCTTTTTTGTTTTAGGACATCCAAATATGGGTGGACCAATGCAGAGAATGACTCCTCCAAGAGGAATGGTGCCCTTAGGACCACAGGTAAATAAATAATGCAGAAAGTAGAGGCTGATATTTTTGCATTTATTTTATGTAAACAAACTATGTTATCTATTAGCTTTTGTTATATATATTAAAGGCTTGACATAAGGATTGTTAGGCTCTTAAGAACATAATATCTGTGACATGTCCAAATTGATGTACAACAAACCATATTTTAACACATGCTATGACATATGCATTCAGTACACTTGAAAAATACATTGCATAGAACTACATTATAGTAATTATTATAAAAAAACTATTACCCTTTTAGTTATATTGAGGAAACAAATAATTTTAAAAATTATTTTAAAAGATAACCACTTAAATAAGTTAGGTGAAACCCAGTTCATTGAAAATATTAAATAGAATAAGCAACATAAAATATATTTCTGTCTTTTAGAAAATGCCATTGACTATTTTATACAACCATGTTTCTTTATAAAATATGAAAATAATAGAGAACCATTTAGAAATAACGTTAAAAATGTCATATTGGGCAAGCATAATGCTATCAGTATACCTCTTATGTTAGCCTACTTTTCTATGACTATTTCCCAGAAGTATCTACCGAGGTCGGTAACATCTTTTAAGTATTCTGCTCCAGGATGTCACTTATTTTAGCTAAAACATCCTTTTGTCTCTCTTGAGAAAACTGTGTGGGGTAGAAATTAATTGTGTAATGTTGTATTTCAAAGAAACTAATCCAGAGTCCAGAATTTAACATTTCTACCTCATGATATCTCAACTATATTGAAACACAAAGTGCATATAACCAAATTTTTGGAATACTGAATTTTTGGAATAGTACATAGAAAAAACCTACTCTATAAATATATATAAATATATGTGAGATTATCAAAGTATGAAGAAAATAAATCATACACATGCCACCCAAGAGCAGATTGCATCCACGTTTTTATAGTAGGATTATAGAAACAGTCTCTGGAATATTGTCTTTAGCTTTATGCACAAATGAAATACACATCTTGTTTTTATCATAGATATTATTTCCATTACTTTTTTGAGTTTAATATCAATGTAGTAAAGAGAGACAGTAGTTATCTTTTGGAACATTTGAATTACTTAAATTGTCTATTGAACAATTGAAAAACAAAAAATATATATGTTATCTGATTCTTAGATAATGCCAATTTAGGCAAAGTACACCTAGAACATGGTAAACATGTGATTAGTGCTTATTTAATGGATGAAGAAATAAAAGTTTGCTCCACATCCCAGCCTATTTTTCCCACTACTTAATCTCTTTTAATTCTAAGTTCAGTGGTAATACATGATTTTTTACATTTATATTTATATCCTTTTAATAGAAAAGCAAAATTGTCTATTTAGTTAAGTAAAATATCTTCACTAATACTTAATTTGAATTCATTTTTCTACTTGCTTTTGTGCTAAGATATGCTTAGCTTGCCCATGTTCTTAGGCTTAGCGGGTGTCATATGACTAACAGGAAAATTCACCAATATCACCCAACAAATTCTAGTTCTTCTAGCAATCTAAAGGATAAATGAATTATTTACAAGTAAAAACATACCAATATTTCCAAATCCAATACCTGAGGTAGAGAAATGATGAGATGTGATAGGGTCTCTGGAAAGAGAGAATAAACTGATTTTTGTATTTTCAAATCTAAGGTGAGAGGTAGAATTTAGTTCAAGATAAAGAACTTTCCAGAAATTAAACTGCCCTATCATGGAAAAACTATAAACTTTCCAAGCAGAGTCTAAACAACCATTTAGTCAGGAACATGGCATTGTGAGAGAGATTAAACCAGATGGAATTGTATAGCTACCATCAGCTTTAAAATTCAGTGATTCTAAATTAGCTCTTTCTATTCTGCCTTTGTTGATACCACTTGGAAAGCCAGTTGTTATTCTTTCTTATCTTTCTGTTTTCTTGTTGCTTCAGATTATTTACAAAATGAAAATATTTTGTAAATCTAGTAAACTATGTATTGGATAATTTCTTTCTTCCTTTTTTTTTCTTTTTAGGCAAGGCAACCCTTGGTTGACCTCATAGATTGCAAGGACCTTGTCAGCTTACAGTCCCTTATTTTTTTTATTTTTTAGTTTTTATGCCTACAGCACCTGGTTTTCCTAGGTGGTTTCCCATCCAAGTACTAACCAGGCCCAACCCTGCTTAGTTTCCGAGATCGGACGGAATCAGGCTTGTTCAGGGTGGTATGGCCATAGACAATTCCTTGATAAAATAAAACACAGATTTTCTAAGACCAACACTGAGGAGCAGCTTCCTTATGAAGCGTTTCTGTTATGCAATACCATCCAGACTTTCTTCCCAATGATTTACTTCTCCGAGACTCCTTGTTAATGCTACTGCTGTCCCCACCATGCTTGATCCAGAGGTTAAGGGTAATGGTGATAGCTTTAACTAGTAAGTCAAGTGTGGCTAGAAACCATTCCATTTTCTTCATAGCAAACCAAATTTGGATGTTCAAATAAGATTTCCTTAAAGTAAAAGAAATAAACAATATATAGCATGTAACTAAATAATTTATAAACTGTGGCTTATTCTCTGTAAAAGACTTTCTCGCTCTGAATATCCCCCTTGTCATCTTAGCACCTACTACACAGAAGGCCACAACAAATGAGTTAACATGTGTAAATGTGTGTTGCTTGTTTTTTGAACCACAAGAAATTCAGTAGGCTGCAGGATGTATTTGGGAGAAAGGGAAAAAGGTAAAAAATTATAGGAATTAAGGGAAGGAAATGTAGGCTGAGCTGATCTGTGACTAACCTCGATGAGCCATGCTGGGGAGTCTTGTCTTCATTTGATAGGCAGTGTGTGTTGTCATGGCTTTTAAGTGACATAAAGAGGACTGTTAGTGTAGTTCTGGAGGCAGTTTGGAGAATAGATTGGAACGGGGAGAGGCTGTGTCAGAGAGACCAGTTAAGACAGTACTCTAGTCTTAGTAAATGACAAAGAGTAGTGATATGAAAGGGAGCACTATTTCAAGAGCTATTTCATGGATAGAACCAATAGCCTTTATGGTAACTGACTGGATATGGAAACCAAAAGAAAAGGAAGAGATATCAAAGTTCCTGGAGGTTCTTAGCCTGGACTGTTGTGTGAAGCTGATGCCACAGAATTGACTGAGAAAAGCAATATAAAGAACAGTCATGAGAAGATAATATTCAGTTTACTTTTAGTTATTTTGATCAAGAAGTGGTATCTAGATGGAGTTCAGCATATAAGTTATTTAGGAGCTTAGGAGATCTAACATGACCAAATATAAAAGATTTGGGAGTCCTAACATATAAATAGTTGTTGAACTAATGGTAGCAGCTAAAATGACCCACAAATGTGCATTTATCGAAATAATAAGAATTATTATTCTTAGACTATTTAAAGAATGCTGTGGCTAGAACATGGGAGAAAGCAACATTACAGAGTTGGCAAAGTATAAGGAGCTAGCAAAGGGAACTGAAAATGAGTACTCAGAAAAGTTAAAGGAATACTGGTGTAAGAAAGTCAAGCATGAAAGTAGTGTATAGCGACACAATATACCAACATGATAATGTTAAATTTAATCTTTTGACCCTTATGGAAACTAAAGTAAGCTAATATGATATGTATGTTAAAACGTTAAAGTGTTTTTATCATTTTAATGCATGTAATAGATATTGACAGAAACCTATTAAGTCATATAATTCATGCATACATATTCTGAGTGTACTTTAGTTTTCATATATGTCTCTACATATCTATAAGTGCATTTCTTTGTTTGGTATATTATTTTATAAGTAGAAGTTTGCATTAAACTTTCTTATGCTGGGTTCACCTGGGTTGGTTTTTGAATTTGTGAAGTGTTTTATTTTTAAAAGCTCACTGTTGTATCTATTTTAGGAAATTAATAAAAATAAATTAAATATTATTGCAACTATACCTTAATCTTTTAACATGCTCCAGTGATCTTACATATTCACATAGTTTTTAAAAGACACAAATGAAAGAAATTGCTAAAATAGAAACAAAAGTACAAGAGTGGACCCTTCAGAGAATGAATTGCACAGGCCTTCTCCAATCTGGAGTTATGTAGGGAAATCATTAACCTGCTCTCCTTTCTTTCCCCCCTCCTCTTTGGTTTTGTTTTTTTGTTTTGTGGTAGTCTGACCCTTGGTTATCATTACAGAACTATGGAGGTGCAATGAGACCCCCACTGAATGCTTTAGGTGGCCCTGGAATGCCTGGAATGAACATGTAAGCAAAATGCTATATTATCCTGTTTACTAAAGTGTCCTGTTTTTGGTCTTCGAAAGTCACACTAATTTGTAAAACAATTTATGCTCCTCAATATCTGTATAAATGTTTTAAAAATGGACTAAACATGAGCTGTAGTGTTTTCTTCATTTTCAGAACACATTCTCTATGTTTTCCTTTCTTCCTTGGCAAACTTTTTTCTATTTTCAGGTGACATAAATGCCAACTTTTAGCCTGTTTTTTTTTATTTTTATGTTTTATTTATCATAAAAATGAGCCTTTTGTAAATAAGCACCTAGTCTCCATATAGTCTATACAAAAGTATGAAGAGGTGGCTGACATCAGCATCATGATTTAACTCTATAGAAGTGAACAATTGAACATTGGTAATTGCATTTTAACAGATACGTAGTGATTCCTAAGAGTGGAATTTTTCTAACTTGATAAATATATATGTGTCTTTGTTTTTCCTTTTGGGGGCCACTGTCAACACAGGAAGAATTCACTATGGTAGTATCATCTATTTTAAAGAACTTTCCATGGTAGAGGATGAATTTCCTTTTGAAAATTCAAGATGTGTTTAGATAAGGTGTAAACTAACAGTTTTGTTTTATTTTTCTGAAAAGGCCTTCCAAGCCCATAGAAAGTAGATTATTTCTATCATCAATATAATACAGTTTGCTAAGGAATTTTTATTTGTTTTCATTATTTAATGAAACTTGCCCTCAAAGTTTCATATATACCAGGTGCTTATAGAGAATCAGTTCCACAATGTAGCTTAAAGAAAGCTTACCAGAAATGATGAAAATGTTTAATATAGGGTTGTGGGTAATGTCTTCTAATGTATTTCCCATCAGTCCATGTTTTGGTCACTTACATATCAAGTTAAACAACCCTGCCATTACATAATGGCATTAATACTGTGAAATAAGCTCATTTGATGTACACAGGGATTTTTTTTTAAGTTTCTAAAACTGTTTTCATGGAAAGCAATTTTGTCTGAAATAGAAAATAGGTTAATAGGTGGGTATCAGCCAGACTCAAAACTAACAGAACAAGGGGAAAAAGTAGGTCAAATTTTTCTATCAGGTCTTTGCACTTTTAAAGTAAAAATGAATAGACATGAAATCTGACTTTTCTTAAATGCCTCAAAGGCTTACCTTTATTAATGGTTGCTACAAAAAAAAAAGAGTGACATTTTGTGCTTATATCAAAAGCTGAAAATCTTACCAGTAGGATTTAGATATATTTAAAATTTGCCTACCTTAGAATCTGACTTCAAAATGCAGTAGCTTTTAAGGACTATAATTTTGAATACTGTGTATATGTGGAAGGAGTGTACATTTTGAATACTATGAACAGCCTAGAATTATCATTAAATGTTAAGAATGTATCTAATATCATTTTATATTATCACTTATAATTATAATTAGAGTCTATATAAAATCATGAGACTCAGCTGCTTTATTAAATTATCTACTTTTTTTTTACATATACTTAAATAGAATTAAATATGGGTATATTTAATTCCATAATCTATGGAAATTAAAAATATGGCTGAAAATTTTAATATGATTATTTTTATTTGAATTTGGGTCTCTCATTTAAATATATACAGATACTTTAAAATGTTCTTATTATATAATATTTTTCTACTTATGTCACTTCTGGTTTCTAAGGAATCTTTAAGCCTTACAGACTCAGATTTCTATTATTTGTTACTATTGATTTTTATTTTGGGTCGTAAATCATTTTCAGTTTCTATAAATTTGGATTCCTTCAAGGACATTGAAACTGTAAATATTTACTTATTTACATTTATAAATATTTCCCTCTAATAGGGAAAGTTCTGATCTATGGACAATCCAATTAGAGAGAATCATTCTTGTATTGATGTTGGCCTCAACAAAGCAAAAGTGACATAATTTATAGAGACATAAGTATATACATATATATTATTATCTCCATTGTACTCAATAGACTAAGCTTTATTGAAATTCATTTCAAAATTTATTATCTTTAAAACAAAGTAAATATTACTGTGTTATGGCAATTAAGTATTTCTAACTGGTATTTGCCATTTTCTTCATGTCATTTTTATATATGTTGGGTGACTTAAAAATGAAAGGAAAAGACATTATAGTAGTGGTACCTTAAGCTATGTTTTTAACTGTCTAAGATACTTATGTGTTGGATCAGGAGGGACCTGCCAGAGAATCATTATCTGGATGAATATTTTTTTTAGCTTATTACTTTTTCTTGTTTCCAATGAAAGCGTAATGACAAGGAGAAATACCAAACCCTGGTCACTAAAGTAATTAAATACTGTATTCTAACTAGCAATTATATCTCTTTATTAAAGAATAAACCATTTGGAACAAAATTTTAATAATTTTGTTGTTAAAAAAAAAACATGGTCACCTCCAAAAAACTGGTTATTCTGATATAATTTTACATTTTCATGCTGTAAAATTGGGATAAATTATACTTAGTGTCATCTAAAATTAAATAATAGGGTACTTTTATTGTTTCTATAACTAGTGTATCTTTAGAAGTAAAAACTTAATATCGAGTTTAGTAATTTAAAGTAGAATTTACAACAACAGATACAAAATAAATATTTTCAAGTGCATTATAGATTATTTTTTAAAGGAAACTGTATTTCTAAATTAACTACATTTTTACACATTTCCAAAGAATTTAGAATTTAGCATTAAAGCACTTCTAATGCAACATTGTATATATTGGTATTTTATAGAACCTAAGAGGACAAAGGATTTCAAAGGATCAAGACTTTCTTATTTTAGATAATATCTTATAATTATAAAGTTTGTATATTTATTATCTTGAAATAAAATTACCATGAATTACAGAAGAAAAGATAGGTTTTCTCTATGGTAATCATGGTTGCTTTGATTTCATCACATCCATATATCCTTACCAAGAAATACAGACTTCTTTTAAATTCCATTTTCCTCTTTATTTTTAAATGAGACTAACCTTATTCTACTTCAAACTAATCTAGTATAGAAATTTTTATGCAAGCTAATGCCTATGTTATAATTTGTAGACAATGTTTTTAATAATACTGATAAACCTCAAATGTAGCACAAATTACTGAGCTTAAGTAGTTCTAATAGAACTACTCAGTTTTATAACCCCCATTTTACTTAGCATTTATTCTGGAACTTAAAATGTTTTAAAACACAATAGTTATATTGGGGAAAATTTAACTTATTCATATGAATATTTAACCTGTAATATTAAAATGTTATCTAATGTGAAATATGGCAATCAGATTATTATTTGTCAAATAATTGAAATGCATAAAAGGGAATTTATGTTACTTATAAATTCAACATTTAATTTAATGTTATTTAATTGTTATTTACTTATTTAATTCAAGAAGTATTTAATTTAGCATGTTAATTTAACACCGAACAAATTTGAAATGACAAAATATTTTATTATTTTTAATATATCTTATTCATACAGTTTTTATTTAAACATAATATTTTTAAATTATGCAATCATTATATAACATCATTGTGTACAAATTTTTGCCATGATTTGAATATGGTATATTTTTATGTTGTTTTAAGATAAATGTTTTTCAATTTCTTTACTGTGTTTTATTTGACATCAAAAAAGTCATGTGGATTAACATTAAAGAAGTCAAATGTTTTACCTGATCAGCAAATATCCTGTTTTACCTCAGTTTCTGTCCATTAAGATGTTAACTCCTCTATGTAAAATCATCTTTCTAAAGTGTTACAGTAATTGATTGTAAAATCATCATCATCACTATCATCATCTTAGAGAAGCAATAATTTCCAGAGACTATACAAGTGCCCCTTCACCTTTTTCCTGTGCACAATATTTCAACCAGGTTTCCTCTGACATCTTATTTCCCCCTTTCCTTCCTCAAGCATAACTGGGAAAACTTGTACATAGGTATTCTATTAGAGCCCAAGAACAGAATTTTCATGCTCTTCCCTGCTGTTTACATTCCTGGGAAACCCGAAATAAAATTTAAAACAGTTTTAAATGTTTCAGGCAAACATGGGTAATACAGCTAATCTAGACAGCTTCTACCTAATATTTAGAACCTAAGGTTTAAGATTTTCTAGAATAAAAATCATGGGCCATGTTTTTGTTTTGTTTTGTTTTGTTTTGTTTTTTAATTTAAGATGATCAGTTTTTTTTTTTTTCACTGCAGTTAGAGGAGAAAGATTTTTTTTCATTTTATTTATTTATTTTATTAAATATTATTGGGGCAACATTGATTAATAAAATCAAGTAAGTTTCAAGTATGCCATATATATTTGCATTGTGTGTTTACCACCCAAAGTTCGATTTCCTTCCATCACCAAATATTTGACTCCTTTTAGCCCTATCCACTCCTCCCTTCCCCACTTCCCTTTGGTAGCCACTAATCCATAGTCTGTGTCCATGAGTCTCTGTTTGAATATGAGTGACTCTAATTATAGAGGACTGGCTGACAGTAGTGTGCGTTTTATCAAGCAATATTTCTTCGGGTATACTTAATACTTAAGCATGAGGACAAGAGACCTTTTGACTTAATTAATTAAGCATTGATTTTTGTTTTAAAAGCTTTATGTCCTTTTAAGCTGTGGAACACAAATCATTCTCCTCCACGCTAAAATGAAGTAATGTATTGACATTCATTGGCATGGGTTACCTGCTACTTTTCCAAGATTTACTCAGGTCACTGTATTGAACTACAATTATTAAAACAAAAAACATGACTTCGTTGTTTAACAGTAACTAAATTGTCAATAGTACTAAAAGACAGATTGATATATAAATGTATAATGTAATGTGTGATCATCTATGACTTTTTTGAAAAGGGGCAAATTTAGACACACTCTATGTACATTTATTTGTGTCTTAAAGAGAGCAGTCACTTTTTATATATTGATATTTTATAAATAATTTTATTTTCATTTTGAATGAGATACAGGTGGCACTTATATTGATACCTCAAGATTATGGTTTAGGGTACTTATTTTGTCAGTACTTTTTATTCTAAAACTGTTTTCATAATGATTTAGGTATATGTATATTTACTACTATAGGTGATTACTATTTTTAGTGGTTATTACAATAATTGAACTTAATATTAAAATAAAACTGGGCTTACTAAAACTAGTTTAATTTGGAAAGAAAACTACTTCATGAAACAATAAAAAATTTTTTGGTTTAAGAAATAAAAAGTTGTAAAAAAAGTATAAAGAGTATAATTCTATTGTTGAACTAGAACTTCATGATTTGTTATTACTTACTGTGAAATGTTCAAAGCATAGGTTAAAATTTCATTTGTTGTATTTTCTTGTAGGGGTCCAGGCGGTGGTAGACCTTGGCCAAACCCAACAAATGCCAATTCAGTGAGTATATGTATTTTTAAAAATTTTCTTTGTACTTTTTAGCATTTAACAACAACAAAAATCTGTTGCTTTTGAAAGCCCTGTTGGTTATATTAACCTTTTTAAAAAAGTAATCATTCACCAATGTATTTTGTATATATTTTTTAAATATGCATCATTTTTGAAATTATGTATTTTTTATATCAATGTTTAATGTAAACATGCATTCTGTATAGATTAACAGACTTTGAAAATAAAGAAAATATGAGTTAAGAATATGACTTAAGAATACAGTAACCTATATTTTACATAAAATGTATTTATTTTAAAAAAGATTTGATTTTCTAAAAGAGCTATAATAATTGCTAAATTGCCAGATAAGATCAATCTCAGTCAGGGTTATTATGTTTATGTACTAGTTACACCTAGATTTCCTCCCTCTTTGCCCCAAGAAGCAAGTATACATTTGCCTTGTGCGTAAGGGCTAAATTGCCAACCTTACACATCATCTATCTATGTATTTGACATCCTGAGAATTTTTTTTATGTATTTTGTGGCAGTGATTTGACTGCACAAATATTTTTCTTCTTTGGTAATGTCACATAAATATATGCACAGGTTGAAAATTAAGCTTACAATCTTAAAATTAAATTTTAATTTAATTTAATCATCCTGGAGATGTTTTTCCTTCTTGACTTTGAGATCTTGAGTTCTTCAGTATGTGGGAGAGGTCTGCTGTGTATATAATGTGTAGTGTGTATATGTACAAAGGTGCCTGCGTCAAGGGAGACAGTAGGGAACTGAAATACAGCTTGTGTTTCACTTGTGAAGTCTATGAATATCTGCCCAGAAGGGATGCCTTTTGCTAATATACACAAAGATACTTTCATTGGCTAGCAGTGACCTTAATGCTAAATAAACATGAAATTATCCAGTGTTTAGGGTTAATTTAAGTTTTAAGATTTAAAGTGAGTTGTGTGTGATATAGGAGAATCATCATAAATACATCTATTATAAAGCAGAAATCGCTTTCTTCTCAATCAAGCAATAGTCTTATTTCTAGGGGAAAAAAATTAGTTTATATTATCTGCCTCTCTCAGTTTCAATAGCTATGACACTGGCTAATTAAATTATATGAGGCGGGGAGAAATTGAGGTTGTTTCTCTTTGGGTCTTCAATGTACTATTTAATCTTGACAAATCTTTCTAAGATACTGTTTTGTCAGATTATGTTATAATATGAATATATTCATTCCTCTAAATTTTTTTTAGTTTGCTTATTGCTTTTGAAGAGTTCGCATTTCTGTTTCTTGCTATATGCCTTTCAGATTCATTCAGGATTTCATTTTAAAAAGGCATCTGCCTAAACTCAAAATACATTTCTTTCAGCTCCCTATTAAAGTAGCCATAAAGATACAAAAAAAAAATGTTTTTATAACACTGAAAATTGTGATAATCTATTACCAGAATCTGGAAAGAATTTCTGTTACCTGCATGATTGATGAAACAGAATTTAAAAAGCACAATTGATTGCTCACCTTACCTATGTAAGCCTTCCCACATAGGAGCATGAAGATTCTCTCTTTTCTCACTGTCAGCTCAGTCAGCCACCCTTCTACGGCCTATTGCAGGCGACCGGAGTGCAATTCACACTTTCCACTGCCCACCTCCTGCAGTACCTCCTTTTATACAGTCACCTGGAGACTCCCCCAGAAGCCACTTAGGGGTATGAGCAGAATTTAATACTGAGGTTGGTGCATTGTGTACCTAGTGGGTATACTGTCCAACTAGGAACGTTAGATAGAGGCAGAGATGAGGGGAGAGTTTTGCATTCTGCGGATTTTTAGTTGTGGGTACTCCATCTCTTCAGGATTGTATAGAGCCAAACACTGTGGATAGGAGAATGCACTGTATCAGGTCAGCAGCTCTGCATTATTTGGGACCTGGAAAAACATGAGGACGTACAATAGGAGGTGGGCACATCAAACTGTTGTCCAGTGGTCAATCTGAAAATGGGCATTTGACCAGTACACATGCGGGCAAGTAATGGAGTTGAAAGCAGTCCCATCTGTTAATATATACTACATATGGGTACATCTCCCCTAGCTTAAAGAATATGAATAAGAAGAGAAGTGGGGGAAGGCCTATAATTTTCTCTTCAGAAAGAGAAAGCAGT
This sequence comes from Macroglossus sobrinus, assembly GCA_004027375.1. Lineage (NCBI taxonomy): Eukaryota > Metazoa > Chordata > Mammalia > Chiroptera > Pteropodidae > Macroglossus > Macroglossus sobrinus. The sequence goes on from PVKZ01005289.1 coordinate 12,253, forward strand.
CATTATCCTGAGCACAGAAAAATAAAAGCATTCCTCTGAAAAAGATTTATTATGGGAACAAGAAAAAAATAATAGAAAACTGATGACTTTTTATCAAAAACATAGGATTTACATGAAACCAAACAAAAAGTATTAAAGAGGATTTTTTCCCTAAATACCATTGATTACATTGTAGTGACAAATCATCTGTATTAGTTTGAATTCCAAGTTCCTTAGACTACTTGTACTTATTTAAAATTAGAAACACGTTTCATTTTGTATCAATACTATAAGTCTCTGGCTCCTTAGGGCAGTGTATTAAATGGTTGTTTTGTATTTGCTGTTTTTAAATATGTTTTATGTACCGGTTTTTTTCCTTTAGATGTTTGTATTGATTTGACTTTAGATTTACAGAAAAGTTGCAAGAATAGTACAAAGAATTCCCAAACAACCTTCACCCAGATTCTCAGGTGGTAAACTTCTACCACATTTGCTTTAGGATTTCCTCTTTCTGCATGTACATATATTTTTCCTAAATTATTTAAGTTTTATTTAAATCATGGGCCTTTATCCCCATACTCTTCAGTGTTTGTTTCCTAAAACCAAAGACATTATCTTTTATAACCCTAGTGTAAGGATCAAAATAAAATTAGTTTAGATGTAATGCTACCTTCTAATCTGCAGACCTTATTCAGATATCACCAATTGTCCCAGCAATGTCTTTTGTAACTAACTTATTATACTGTTGCATCCATCTGTCATGTCTCTTTGTCTCCTTTAATGTGGAACAGTTCCTCAGATTTTCTTTGTCCTTCTTAACCTTGCAATTTTGTTGAATGTAAGCCAGTTATTTTGTAGAATGTCCCATAATTTGGTTTTGTCTGATGTTTCCTCATAATTTGAGTCAGGTTATGCATATTTGGCAGGAATAGCACAGAAGTAATTTTGTGTTTTTCTCAATACATCATTTCAGGAGGCATATGATGGTGATCTGGGCCATTACGTGTAATTTTAACTTTGATTACTTAGTTCAGGTGGTGCTTGTCAGGTTTCTCTATGGTAAAATTACTTTTTTCCCTTTGTAATTATTAAATTGTATACACATGCTTTCAAACTACAGGTATCCTCTTTCTCCTCATACTTTCATCTGCTACCTTTTATATCCATTGATGATGCTTGCTCAAATTGTTTTTTCACTATATAGGTTGCCAAATGGCTGTTTTCTAATTCTGTACTTCCTTCACCATTTATTAGTTCACTTTCTACTATATTAATGAGTTTTTTTTTCTTCTCTATCCATTCATTCATCATTCATTCATGTATATCAGATATACTTGTGGATTCATATTTTATTCAATATGTTTTTTGATGCTAAAATCATTCCAGATTTGGCCAATAGGACCTCCTTCAGTCTGTATCACTAATCCTTTTGACTTATCTCCATTATTCTTTGAGCACTTTGAAGCTTACTTATATTTTCCCAGCCTTAGCCTTAGAAACAGCCATTCTTCGAGGAGTCCTGGTACCTTTTAGTGGACAGTGATATTTAGAACCTATCAAAGTAATACAGATTGTAGACCTTCTAAACCAACAGAAGTAGGATATAGATGTATGTATATATACACACCCCCACACATCTATATCTTTCTGTATCTATATATGTATATTAAAATCATAACTACATATGAATGCTTCAATTTCAATCCAACACAACAGAGTTTATTCTAGTCTTCCTGCTTTTTGTTTTTTCTGTTTGTAACTCCTTTGAAAGTGAGAAATCTGCCTACCATTATCTGAAATTATTTATTTATTTGCTTACTCTTTATACAGCGTTTTGTCATATAAAAGTGTTTTTGATCAAAATTTATCAAAAAATGACCCTTCTACAAAGCAGTAGAGGAAGCATTTTAAGGACAATCTCATATTTTTAATTTGAAATAAAAGTATGGTTTTTACTTTTTAATTTCCTTCAACCTGAGCATTATAGTATTGGCCTCATTCTTATTTGGAAGTTTATTTACAACTCTACCAACTATTTTGTTTAATATTTTTCACAAGAAACTGTGCACTTGAGTTTACAGCAAGTTCTAATCATTAAGTAATAAACACTTTTGTTGAAAATATCCTAATTGTCTTTGTCTGGAGCCACTTTTAATTAGAAGGTACAGAAAACAACCAAACTAGGCTCATATTAAAAGAGAATATTACTGGATCATGTATATGAAAACTCCAGATATTCATTTGCTTGTTGGCACATTTGGTTCTAAGAATTCAAATAATATTATCAGAATCCTATTCACTGCTTACCTTTGTTCCCCTTGTCAAGGCAAGAAGGTTGCATAAAGCTCCAGATTTATCTCCTCCCAGCTCCTAGATGAGCACAAAAGAGCACGACTCCTTATCAGTTAAGCACCAGTAGTGGGAGTAACTAACTGAACTGGATTTGCTTAACTTGATCATATGCTCATTCATGGAGCAGTTATGACCAGAGGATACATCCTCTTTTGGCCAGACCAAAGTCACATGCCCACTCCTTGAGCCCTACCCAAGCTACATGGGAAAATAAGGGAGGTGTGGTTTACCAAAAAAAAAAAAAATTTAAAGAATTGTTATCAAAAGAAAGAATAAGCAAATACAACATAGGATAAGCACATATTCAACATAGCATTATATTTATCAACTCACTAGCTTGTCAGGAAAAGAGAAAACTCATTTAAGGGAAAAAATGAGCATTTATTATAGTGATTGAGCCTAAGCAAATATAAGTATCTTACTCCAAATAAGCTCTGCTCTATACAAATAATGCTCATTAAAAATTAAAAAAGCACTGAAAGATAATAGAATATTTTCAACTTTGCACTGACCCAGGTAATGTCTTGATTTCCCACCCTGATTTCTAGTAAACCTGTGTTTATGATGTAGTTTTAAACTTCACACTTGAAGAAAGCTACTTGGGTAAAATATTAGTAATCATTTAATAAAAACAAGACCAAAAACCTTTAGTGACTCTAATCTTCTCCCTATCATAGCAACACAATCTTATAGATTAGAAGTCAGAATATTTCAGAATATTTGGATTCTCATCAAAACTCTTGAATTATTTGTCTGGCTTAGCCAGACAATATATATAGTCTTTAATTTTCTCATAAGTTAAATAAAGGATTCTTCTAGTTCCGTGATTCTGATCTCCAGCTCTCTGATTTTGTTTAGCTTCTACATCTGCATTTTTATCTTTTATTTCATGTTAATAGCTATTTTATATGGAATATGGGGGAAGAGTAGAGGGCAGAGATTAATTACATTGGGAAGAATCTGGACACTAGAGTTAGAGAAAAGCTTGCAGAAAAATAAAGAGAAGGGGAGATGCAAAAAACACTTGAGGAAAAATTACCAGAGTATTAGAGAGGATAGAATATTTGTGAATTATTTGGGACTGTTAAAGTGTTATAAAGCTGAAAAAAGTAAAAGGGGACCACGATGTGTACAGGGCTTTGAATGTTGAGAAATCTGGAATTTATCTTCTATGCAGAAGAGAACTGTGGTTTAGGAAGATAGTATATAACATGGATACAGTAGGGGAAAAAATTAGAAGATTATAGTAATAGGCTTTATAAAATGTTATCAGAGCCTAAGGTGAAGTGGTGATGAAAGGAATAGTGCAGATACATTTCACAAATAGAATAAAAAACACTTGGTGACCTGTTAGATTTGGGGATAAAGAGAAGGAAAGGTTGAAAGTAATTTCAAATGTTTGAATCCAGGTATCAAGGAAACTAGGAATAATGCAAACTGAGTAGGAACATAGAAGAAACATGTTTAGAGGGTAGACAGTGAGCTTTGTTTATGGAATGTTAAATTTGAAGTATTTGTAGAACACCACCTCCAATTCTTCCACAGTGCCTAAAAGCATATTTCTCTAATGATACTTAACACGTTATGATTTAGATCTATAACATTCAACCTCTGCTGAATCCTCAGAGATGCTTGGCCAGCAGTTTCTTACTCTTCTTTAGTCAGCTACCTTTTCTGTTCTATCTTTGGCCCCTCTCTCAGCTAAAATTGTTTTATACTTTACAGAGAAAAAAGAAAAAAAGACCATCAGACTCAAATTTCTTCAGATTCTACCCTACAATACTACCAGACCTTTAGTCATCTTTTTTCCTCTTATCTCAGAAAAAGAAATGTTCTTTTTTTTCAATGCTAATTCTTTTATTCTCTTTATTCCACCTATTTTTCCTTTTCATATCTTGCTCATTCATTCTTCCAAAGCAATCTTAAGTCTATACCTTTCCATTGACTGGAACGTTTCTTGTATGCGATGCCAATGAACAAAATCCCAAAACAGCCTTAAACCCTTAACTTTTTATTCTTCTAGAGATGGGAGGTGGTAGCTGATTAAAACAAACAAACAAACAAACAAACAAAAACAATAAAAAAACTACTCTCAACCTTTCCTGAGTCTCAAAACACCATCCCATGTCTCTCACACTTTCCCTCTCTCACCATCATTCTACTGGCTAATGAATCCCTTGACCTTCTTGTTTTTTTCATTACTATATGTAGTGACACAGTGCCTAAAACATAGCAGGTAATGCCTAAGATTTATTGAATTGACTTCTTCATAGTTTCATTCCCTATGAAAGATCTATTCTAAAGGTTACCAGCCAAATAAAATGACTTATTTTCTGTCCTCATCATACTTGTCTTCTGAAATATTTGACACCTTGGTTTTGTCTTAGTTTATTTTCTTCATTTTAATAATGTTTCTTTATTTTTCCATGTTTGTATTAATATATTTCTTCTTCTCGTTTATTCTTATATGTGTCACAAAAAGATTGAAAGTCTTGAGCCTGACAGTGCTCAAAAATAATCCCAGTTTAGGTATTTCTAGCTAAGCTACACTTACTTCCTGCCTATTTACTTGACTTTTGTAAGATATTTTCTCCTGATTTTCCTCCAGTCACATTATTCACCCTTCTCAGTGGTTATGTTCTCTAATTCCAATCCTGGACTTTTTCTTTTAAATGTTTTCATGTGGTTTCAACTATTACAAAATCTACTTACATCCTAGATCAAGTACTGTGCCCAGCACAAAATTAAAATGTATTCAAATGAAGCTGTATCTCTAGTCCTGATCTCTAATAAGTTTTAGACCTATATTTCTAAATATCTGTTGATCATCTTTGCCTCAATATCTACTAGTGCCTTTGAGTTCAACATGTCAGACACTTCCCCAGACTTCTCCCCATTCCTGAATTCCCTGTATATAATAAATTAGAAGCACTATCATCCACCCAGTTACCAAGTTGGAAACCTAGGAATTACCTTAACTTCTTCAGCTCACCCAGTTGTCACCAAGTCCTGCTGTGTACATTTGGGAAAAGTCTCTCAAATTTTCCTACTCCTACTTATCTTAATCAGCACTGCCTAAAAGCCTCCTTATCATCTCCTGCCTAACTTTTTACAATAGTCTCCTAACACGTATTTATGTTACATGGTGCCTCTAGAGCTATCTGACTAAAACATAAATTTAAACATATTTCTTTAAAACCTGTGACTCCTTATTTCCTGCAGCATAAATTCATTCAGTCTGACCGTAGAGCCTCATTTATTGCAGCCCTATAAGTCTCATACTGTAGCAGCTGTATAAAATTACATAACCATTTTCCTAATAAACTTTGATATTTCTTTTCTTTCCTCTTCCTCCTCCTTCTCCTCCTCCACCTCCTCTTCCTCCTCTTCCTCCTTCTCTTCCTTTTCTCTCTTTTTCTTTCTCTCTCTCAAATGCTATTTCTTTTCATTTTTCTAGTGGGTACCCACTGTCTATAAGTCCCAGCTCAAATATATCTTCTGTATCTACATAACACTTTCACTTACATTGTTATATTTTATGTCTCTCACACTAAGCCATCAGATACTGCTGGTAATTTTCAAGAGTGCATATTCAGTAAAGTGCTGGGTAGGGAGTCCAAATGCTTCTTTTCTTTTAAAGAGGGCATCAAAGAATATGAAATAGAAACAGTGAATATAAGGCAAAATTAAAGAACTTGACAGGGCAAAATGGAAAGAAAGTGAAAAACTAGATGAGATAAAGTTTTTAAATGTTTATTTTATTTAACTGTGAAGGAACCATAAAGAGGAAGAAATTAAAAATGTAAAAAGATCAAAGACTTAGGAGAAATGGGATCATCAGGAAGGGCTAGCTTTAGAAACAAAGATTTTTTTTTTCCTACCTGAAATGAGTGGGTAAATATTTAAATCTATAAATAATGGAGTACTGAGCTAAATATGAAAGCATAGCAACAATTTGATGCCTTTATTGTATGATGGAAGGGCCAAATACCAGCTCAGGATAGTATAACCATCATGAAAGCAGCTCATAAGTGTCAGTTGATAAATATTGAGAAATTTTGTGAGCTGATTATTAAATCATTGGTAAATTAAATCTGCCACATGATAAAACACCACAGAAACTGGCTACACATTGGGGCTTCTTCCCCCTGACTTTGCTGAATTTACTGGCATACTACAAGAATACTTCTGGGATTCCATAAAGACTGAGCCAAAATGCTTCCACATATTAGTGAAGACCAGGTTGAAGTTGGAGAACATTATCTTTTGGACCTTGTCAAGCTTATTTTGTGTTTCCAGGAAATCTTTACTATAAAACAGAAAAGGTACCTAGGAAGTGACCAAAGAGGTGGAAATTAACAAAGTAAGCTTTAGGATAATGAATTTAAGATAATAGAGAAATAAAATGCTGATTTTAGAGCTTGATTTGAAGGAAAAGAGGAAATTTGTTACCCATATCTGAGCCCCACAAATTAGTAGTCTTTGGAGGCTTACATTAACAAAACCTTTTGCATTTATTGTATTATTTTTCTTTTATAGCTAATTAGAAAGGAAAGGGGGGAAAGGTGAGGTCTATATATCAAGTATTGATCCATACTGTACTAGGCTGAAAGCTGTCTTTAAACAAAAATAATAATGAATCCCAGAATACATATAAATTAGAAGCTGCTTCTATAAAGACTGCTAATTTGAAAAACTCTGGTTTCTGGATTTTAGCTGCACAAATATATCTTTCTAATTTCAGAATAAGTGTCATTAGTATCAAGCAGTGAGTACAACTGGCCTGAAACCAAATGTAACTTGAAGCTGTAATTCTAAATTCCTCTTGCTAAAGTCTTCTCTTTTTTGTAAATTCAAGATGATATTGCATTTATTCAGTTTTCTAGCACTCAGACAGTTATAAAGGACTTTATCCTTTACTATCCTTTGTGTTACATTTTAAAACTTGATAAAAGTTAGAAAATAGAATCATTTTAGGTCATTTTTCATACTGCCACTTGAATCAAAATATTTATTTTTGTCCTGTTCATATTCCAGATACCATACTCCTCAGCATCTCCTGGGAATTATGTAGTAAGTACTTTTGGGTTTGTTTGCTCATAAGAATTGGTGTTACATTTTATTTGGGCAATGAAATGGTTGTCCAGATGTTAAGAAGAGCCCCTGTATATTAGCCAAGAAGTGAACATCTGATTTGTATTGAGTTGTTTGGTCTGCCAACCTCAGTACATATGTTGATGTTCATTAGTGAAACAGTTATCAATCTGGCCAAGATCACCCTGAGTACTATGTCTTACTTCAGCATATGTTTCTGTAAACCAGTGCAATACACTCTGTCCAATCATGAAGAAAGTCATCCCCACGTACAGAATGATGTGCTTGAATTTGCAGTTCTTCAGGAGAATAATCTATGCACTCATTTCCCCATTCACCACACAACATTAAATTCTCCCAGTCACAAAGGGAATCAGAGAGCAGAAAAATGACTAGTAATTTGGGGGGATTTTTTTAGTAATGTTTTTCATTCTTAGAAATAGCAAACACTTATTTTTTCTACTTATTATTTAGTACATATTAAAAATTTTCAAGAATTCATACATACCTGAAGTCCAATTAGCAGGTTTTACAAGAGCTTTTGAATTTATAAATGACCTTTTAACCATTATGACATTTTAATTTTTGCTACACCTCAAGGCCAGCATAGAGGATAATTTATTATAATATTTAAGGAGAAATGCCTAACAGGGAAGCAAGAATAAAATGGTAAAAGGAAAAACCTTTTCTAAAGAAATTTTCAGAAGTGGTTGCTAACTGAAGTAGAAAAAAGAGAGATCATTAAGCATTTTTACCTCCATAGAAATAGAGTTTTATTAACCTAATGAAAAACACACACTGATTTGGACCTGTAAACTTAGCATTCAATGCATCCTTAAGGTATACAAGCTAAGAAAGCCACATTTTTTTAATACGTTTTCTATGAAACAAAAATGAAAGTAAGAAAATTTTGGTAAAACCAATTTTTTCTTAAAGTCATTTAAGAATAAACCCAATATATAGTTTTATGAAATTATAAACATTTATTTGAATGGAAATTTAAGTTGCTTTTAAATAGAAAACATATGTCATTTAGAGTGGTTAATGGGCTATGCCTACACACTCAAAATGAAGTGAAAATTTAGATACTTAATATTTATTTCAGTGTACTTCTGAAAAATTCTAAAACCCATTGTCTGAATTACCCATTTTGGTTGCCTGAAATTACTGAATTAAAGTTAGAAAAAACTAATCTCCATTTCAGGGTGATTGTGTAGCTGCAGCCTTAGTAACCCACAGCATTAGTCAATATTGCCTCTCATTTCTAATTGATGTGATAGATGGTAGTACAATTAATACCACTAGAAGAAAGAAATAGAATCAATGTATATTTAAACATATAAGTATGTTTTGGTATTTAGCTTCTTATAAAAGCCACTGATACAAAATATAACAAAATACACACATGAATTATTTCTATTTTATAGATTCGTAACAGCAGTATTAAATGGTTTCTCATTAACCTCTTTATACCTGACGTGATTGTCATGAATAATAAATCAGTGTTACAGGCTCATTGTTTTGAGAAATTTGTCAAAACAATTTGAACATATTTAAACTAAATTACATTTTGCATGAGAATGAAAGAATTATACATTTAAAGAAAATAAATTATAGAGAAAACATATTTCCTGTTATTTTCAAATTGGATTATTATAGAGATAATTCTAATTTTTCTTCTGTTTTTCCTTATATTGTTTAATGAAATGCCTTATTTTTACTGAAATTTTGTATAATTATTTAGGGTCCTCCAGGAGGTGGAGGGCCACCAGGAACACCCATCATGCCTAGTCCAGCAGGTATTGTAATCGAACTAGCCACATTGGCATTTGATTATTAGAATAAAATCACAAGAGAGAAATTGTTCTGAAAGTTGGTAATATTCATTGTCTCACTAATTCATACAGGAGTAGAGATAGCAAGTAGGAGGGAAAAGTGTTTTTAAATAACTATTGTCTAATTACCTTAAGTATTTAGAAAATTCCTGTTGTGTGGGTAACATATAATTAGGATGTAAATTGTGTTGATCTGTATGACTTGCCCAAAATTTATCTCACTAAAAGATTTTTTGATACTATAGAGAAGATCCAAATCTTATAACTTAGAAAAATTTAGCATAAGTAACTCATGAAATACAGGTTTAATATAGCAAATCTATTATCTTGCTAAGATAGATGTAGATGTACCTACAATATTATTTACCCTACATATTTATAGATATTTATTAGTTAATAAATATACTATATAGTGTGGAAAGATTTTTTTATCTTCAAAATTAAAGTACCTCAATATTTTTATAATTACTTAATATAATTACTTTAAATAGCTTTATTTCTTTTTTTTTTAGACTTTAATACAGACTATTAAATGTGTTGTGTCTTGAGGACCCTAACTGTGGCAGTTCACACTGGCACAGCCCTTTTAGATAGTGCCCTGGCAACACGTATCAAGAGCCATGAAAAAGTTCATACCACTTGCCTCTATAATTCTACCACAGCAAATGATTAGAGATATAATCCAAGATTTGTGTAAAAGGATGCTCATTTATTATAGTCAATAGTGAGATAGTACACACCCTTCATACCACATATAAGTTAGTAAAATTAATAAATTTTTGTGCAGTATAATGTGGACATTAAAATTATTATCAAAAAATTTTTAATGACATAGAGAATAAATTGTTCATGATTCAATACAATATGATTACAATTTTATTTTTAAATATACATGGCACAGAAATCTAGAAAGTAGAAAACAAACAACTAGGCTAAGACTTTATCAGTGATGACTTCTGGGTAATGAGCCAGATGGAAAATTTTATAATTAGAATAAGTTTTTAATTATGTCGTTCTGTTAAATTCATATGTTCTTAACTGGTTGAAATCTAAGATATATGGAAGCTTGAAATTAAATATCATTAATTATACCAATAAAAATAATTTTTAAGTTTTGAATCTTTAATTTAGAAAAGACATAAATTTGATAATTAATGCAAAATTTTACTTTGCTCCACTGACTCTTTGGAATATATCATAAATATTTCATAAATCTCTGTCCTCAGAGCATCTTTATTGAAGTGAAACTGAGTTCTTTGAAAACAGAATTACGTGAATTGAATATATTGCCCACATTTGCCATTTCTATATGTTGAAGTTTATTTATGAAGGTAGCATGTGATTAATAACACTTCGCTACAAGACTAAAAGAAATTTTTTGGAGAAATACTAAACTTTATAGGTGATAAGTAATCGGATCACTCTTTCCTTTCAAGCTAGAAATTGCCACCAGTGTATCTTTCTGTCCTTTTTGCATACTCTTCTATGTACATGTCCTTTATCACAGTCATTCTTCTAATATGAAGCCAACACCCACTCCCGCAAAAAACAGGTGCTAGAAGATCAACGTAATTGTAAAGTTTTTCTGTATATAAAAAGTCAGACATTTCCTAGAAAATACCGACTTTATTCCTCTTAATGTTTTTCTTTTTCAAATGAAATTATATTCTTGATTGGTCTTAAAAACAATAAATTTCTTTTTCTTTCTGCGTATTTAAAATATACAGCCCATTTTCCTTTCAAACTAATTACTAAAATTAGTAAGTAAAATTAGGAAGGCTAATAAAGGTGAAAAACCATCTGAAGTTTTTTTGTATTTAAAAACCAAGATTTTCTGAAAGATAAGTTTTTATGGTATAGAATTTATTCTGTTAGTTAAATTAGCAGATATTTATGTAGCACACAACATGGGTTAGACATGGTTCCTTTTCTTCTCTCAATGAACTTATGACCTAGTTAGAAGCAGGAGGGAAGAATAAAACAAATAAAATATTAACTATAATGCAAAGCAGAATTCAAACACTTGGAAGTATCAGAAAAAACAAAAACTTCATAGCATTTTCAATGTGTTTGAATAGTGAGTAGAATTTCAATAGGTGGGGATTGGGTAGAAGATGCTTAGAGGAAGAAAGCAAAAAATGTGGAGATGGAAAAGTTTGATTATATGCAGGAAAGAACAAGTACCCTGGGTGGGTGGGAGTATAGCATACATAAGGATGTAAAAATAGTTAACACTATAGATCAACCTGAAGTGGGCATTTCAACTTTTCCAACAGTGTGATATATTAATCTAGAAGTGAGCAATAATATTTAGACTTATCAATTATGGTTTACAAACAACTGATAAATGATATTTAACCTAGAGTGCAAGTGGTGCACAATAAAATGATAAACTTATTAATGTCTAATAAGTAATCACAGAATCAGAGGAAATGTCATTGCCCATTTCCCACTCTGATTATTGCCATGAGAAAACCATTGCTTTTTATCTTCTGCCTGGAATCAATACAAAAAATTTGAAACACATCCTTTTCAAAATAGAGAGGCCTACTTATTTAAGACAACTGTGTAATTGTGGAAAAATAGAAAAACAGAAAAACGTTTCGTAATTAATGTTTTCTAAACATAAACTATTTAGCTGTTTAGGTTGTACATTTTAAAAACCCACATATTTAGAGACTTAGACTTAACTAATAGACATGAAATGTAAATTTTTTTAAATACTATAAAATGTTACATATATTTATATCAATATACACAACAGTTACTTTTGTTATAATGAATCAATAATATGAGTAAAAAAATTATCAAAAATAGTACTGTGGGAAGCTGAGGAAGCTGAATTCAATTAAGAGAACTTTTTATTCTGATTTCATAGTTTTATTCTACTCTCTTTCTGTTGGAATATGCCAGGATATCCCACCAGTTTTTACTAATTATTAGCTAAATAGAGTATTTTTAAATTGGTGTTGACATTTCTAAGAAAACAATAAAAACTGAAAACCTACTGAATCTGAATTTTTGAGAGATTTTTTAATAGATATACATATGAATGAATTGCTTAGAGAAGTCAAAAAATATCCACAATTTTTAAAAAATAAAAACTTTAACCTTTTAGATTTCTAAGGTAATTTCTTTTGACCTGAATCATACAAGTGATTGTGCCTCACACATTCGGTAAATATTTCTGTTTTACACTCAGAATGATGATTCTGGGTGAGAGAATGACTTACAGGTATTTATTCATTTCTGAATATGGTAATGACTGTTTCAAGTGCAGCAGCTATTATTCATGTGTCTGTGTGTGTCCAGATCCTCTTTAATTATTGCTTTGTGATGACTTGGTGTAGATTATAAAAAAAAAAAAATGTTAATTAGTCATTGGGATTTAGAGTAGAGCATAGGATATATAGTCACTATTGTAATGGTTGTGTGTAGAGCCAGATGGGAGCTAGAGAAATCGGGGGATCACTTCATAAATTATATTATTGTCTAACCATTGTACTGTATACCTGAAACTAATATAAAATAATAAAAAAAATATGTTAATTAAGTAATATTTTGTTTCAGATTCAACCAACTCTGGAGACAACATGTATACTTTAATGAATGCAGTACCTCCTGGACCTAACAGACCTAATGTAAATATGACTTGGAAAAACTTTTTTGGAATGTATTTAAAGTCTCAGACTCTAAGTGCATTTCAGACTGTTGAAGCTTTATATTTTATAATCCAGGAGCTTATTAGATATAAAAACTCAAATTCTATGATCTGGGTTAAAAAAACAATATATAACAAATATAACAAAAAGATTTCGTATGACTAAAATTTAAATGTAAAACTGAACCTTATCCATTAAAATGTTGGTGTATAGTCTTATTTTATCCCAAATGCTTAAAACTAATAGTATTTGAAAATGACAGGTAACGTATAATCATTTGTGTTTACCTCATTTTACCATCACTAATTTCTTCATTGTGGTTATTTTTTTTATCCTGATAAACTTGAAAATAAATTAGGAAGTTGGATGTGCTTATTTTTATTTAAATTTTTGAAATCTGGAGTTTAAATATAGAACTGAGGCAGTTCTACAGAAATAATTTGGATGTTTAAATAAAGCATTTGGCTATGATTTTTCCACAAAAGCTTACAGAAAAATATTTTATTTGTCTATAACATAAGACCTATGTGTTAACAACAAATATTTGTAACAGAGTATGGTTAATACATAGCTATATCTAAATACAAGCTAGTTCAAATTAAAGAAAAATCAGAAGATGTAAAAGAATTTTCAAGAGTACACTTAAAACCGAGAATGAAATAATTATTATAATTAAGTTTCCGAGCAGTAAAGACAACAAAAGGAAACTAAATCTGTCCAATATGATATGGTACTTGAAAAATATAGCTTGTCCAAATGGAGATGTGCTATAAGAATAAAATATATAGTGAATTTTGAGAATTTAGTATGAAAAAGATAATGTAAAATATCTCATTAAAATTTTTATACTGATATTGAAATAAATGATAACAATTTATGTTGGATAAATAAAATATATTATTAAAATTAACTTCACCTTTTTCTTTTTACTTTTTAAAAATGCCTGCTAATAAATCTAAATTTATGTATATAAGTTCATATTTGTGGCTTGCATATTATTTCTGTTAAGAACCCTGCCTTCAGTTATTACTATTCTCATTAGATAAGCAAATAAATTGCTTTTCAGGAAAAAGAAACAATTTCCTATCAATGATGTCTAAAACGGTGTTTTCACAGAAATCTTAAAGAACATTGAATATGATAATGAACCATGGTTATTTTAGAAATTCAGCAAAAAAATAGAAATCTCTTCATACTGCAATTTCATATCCTAAAACAATATGTGAAAGGGAGGGAATAAGGGAGGAAAGCAAGAGATTATGAAACTGAAGATATTTCTGTGGGCAGCTGAGCTGACATCACACAAGTATGTTCCACTCTGGTTCTCTAACTCGATGCAAAGATAAGAGATCCAAGAAAAGTAGGTGAACATGTCACTTTTTCAAAAGTCTCTCATCTCAACCAGAGGTAATAAAAGCAAATGCCTGCTGAGGGCTAGAACTAGAATTTTATGCGCTTGAAGCATATATACCTGTAGTCTTAGGGTCTATTAAAAATACTGTGGGAGGTCAGATAAAAGGTCCAAACTAAAAAAGTTCACAGGCTATTGCCTCCACAGGCACCAGTTTCTCAGCCCAGATCTAAACTATACTCTTGGCAAAAGCTGAATAATAGCAGTAAGTTCACAATTTTTATAACCTATCATTTAAGTCATACATATTCCAAGTTATTTACTGTAAGTCAATCTACGTGCTTTTAGACACTAAAGTTTTAGGCAGCAGAATTGGTATTATTTTGGGAAGAAGTAGTGTAAGCCTATGGTTTGTATGATCATAGTTGATGGAAAGCCATCTTAATTCCACACTGAGTCAGTTGGTGTACAGGTTGTCTGCTGAGGGCAACTGTTTTTCCCCAAAAAGCCTATGTGATTAGTAGGCTGTCTATACACCACCACCCTGCCTATACACATAAATACGTGTACACATACGCATACCTCATTCAATATTCTGTACTATACTACATGGAAATAATACTTTGGGCCTGGGAAATTATAAAAGCAAGTGTTTTTCATAGCTGTCTTAACTGTAAACATAAGATAACTATGGATAACTTATCTTCAAACTGGGATCCGGGTTTTCTTGAAAGTGTTCCAGAGAGATGCACAAAAGACAAAGTGGGAGGCCATGAACTCTTTACCACCCTACCATAGCACATCTGTTCAGAGCTATTTTGTACCAGGCTTCTAATATAAGACTTCACTTGAAAATAAAATAATACCACTATTTTTAAAAAATTTAAGTATAACTGATATGGAATGACTGATTATTGTTTAACTGACATAATTGAGTTAGCTGTATTCAGCTATTCTCAAGGAACTAAATGTATTTAACCTGTAAAATGAAATTATTTATATCCATTTGAACAATGATAGATGGTCTGCTAAAAAAATGTTAATGTTGGCATAATAGTGTTTAATCATTCTTATTAATAAGCCAGCACCTTTAGCAGCTTCTTAAGAATCACCTCTTGTTTATAATATAACAACTTGTCAGTAGCATAAAAGAAAATGCTTATCTTCTCATTTGCCCTGGAATGTATGTGCTTTCTAGTTGAGGACATCTGAAGAAGGAAAATTTGGTTATGAATGAAGGTTAGCCTGAAATTCCAAAACATGTAGAGTATGGGATGAGGGAGGTAGGGCAGTCCATTTTGGGAATCTATTAGGCTGCAAAATCCAGGAAAATAATAATAACTTGAAAATGAAAATAAGTTGTGGGATGATCTTATAATGTTAAAGACAGATATTGTAACAGTGATATAAACAATTGTTTTCATTGTGATCATAGTTCTTTTCTTCATTTTTTAAATAGTTTCCCATGGGCCCTGGGTCAGATGGACCCATGGGTGGATTAGGAGGAATGGAGTCACATCACATGAATGGCTCTTTAGGTAAGGATATTAAATTTGATATTTAGAAATAAATTCAAAACAAAACCTTAATTCTACAGAGGATGTAATGGTTTGCAAAGTTCTTCTGTATATAGAACTAATTTTGAAATGCTTCAACTTTTACCTCTCATCGATAGTTTAATCTACAGTGTATTGGTTATGATGACTGGAGATCATTTGGAAATCAGAAATGTGAGATTTATTCTAACCCAGCTCATATTCACAGGTATTACCTTAACCTATCAAAATCTGGTGTTTTATGATAAAAGGAGACATTGCTGCTTTGTGTACATGCCTTGCCTGGAGGACTACAGTATCCAAACAGTTTCTTTGTCTCTGAAGGGCTATAGGCAGAGTCTCAGAGGAACTTTAGTTCTCTGCAAGAATTTAATTTTTTTCTGTATTTTAATATTTGTGTGTATTTTAAAATAAAATTGGTATTACATTCTGGGCGATCTGAATGATTTTCTTAAGGGAGAAAACTGACCACATTGTCTGTGTTTATGATAAAGGTGATTTCAAGTAGTGTGATTAATGGTTGAAAACATACTTTATAAATGACACCTTCTTGCCAAATGAAGCCAGGTATCTACAGGGTGAACAAAAGGTTTCTCAATAGTGAGAAACAGACAAAACTGACTAGGTCAGGCCAAATGTACCCCCCATCCCCCTCCCCCCCCAAAAAAACAAGACATGTATTTATTTTATGTTTATATATGTTTAAGTAACCTTATCCACAACTAATTTAAGAGTTGAAAATGGAGTTGAGGTTTGTGATAATTTTTTTTTCTTTCGAAAAGGAACCACCTTTTATTGAGGTAGGAAGAACTATGCCCATGAGTAGCAGATTATGCATGGATCTCACAACCCCAGCAGTCAGGAAATGCTACCCTCTGATACTCTGAAAAGCTGTGTAACCTCCATATCAAGAAACTATTTGCAACACATTGATAGGCTTTGTCCTTTTAAGGATCTATAGTTATTTTGCCTAAATTACAAGGTCTTAATTTGCAGCTTAAAGTTCAGTTCCTCAGTTGCATTGCTGCATATCAAATGCACAGAACCACATGTAGCTAATGGCTACCATGATGGACAATACAGAAAACTACTTCTAGCATCAGAGAAGGTTCTACTAGACAGCATCATCCTAGAATTTTATTTTTCAATTATTGCAGAATAATATACTTTGCTATTTTTTACTTGTAAAATTATTCATAAAAAGATGGCATTTGGTTATAGAGGATTCTCATTATATTATGCCCTAGAATAGAATTTGCAGAAGAGTTCACATACGCTTATTTTTTCTACAATGTTCATAATTACACATATACATTCAGTATTTAAGAACTTTATGCCTGCTTGTTTAAAATTGATTATGTTAATAAGTCCAAACTTTATTTTTGACTGTTGACTGGATGTCGTACCATTAAAATGTTATATTTTCATACTAGGAAAATTAATTGTTAAAATAATTCAAAATAAAGCTAATATTGTGATAAAGATGTAGTTCAGAATATTGTCATGTATTGTTGCAAATGTCCATTTTTTATTTTATCAGATTTAAAAGCATCATTTCAGAAAACATATAGAGAGATCTCTTTCTTGCTCTCTAGTTACACACATACACATACACTTTAAAAATTTGAATTGAGTAGGATAAATATCTCTAATATTTTACTCTCAGGAATTTTTGATAACAGTGGTTTTCTTAATTTTACTATTACAAAAAAAATGTGGATTATTGGAAACTGGAGGTACAACTCTTCACTGAATTTGCTATTGAATAATACTGATTTACCATACAGTGTAAAAGATAGGGAATCTTTTAAGATTAAAGAATTCAGGATGTAATATACAAATGAAGTCTATTCAATTGTATGCTTGAAACCTATGTAATTTAATTAACCAATTTCACTCCAATAAGTTTAATAAAAAATAAATATAAACAAACAAATTCAGGAGATGTACACTGGAAAATATGTACAGCATACTGCATTGATATTAAAGAAATAGTTAATTTATAACTGAATTCATTACCTAATATAGGCTTTCTTTTCACGTTCTGTTTCAGGCTCAGGAGATATGGACAGTATTTCCAAGGTAAGTACTTTATATTTTCTATGTTTTTTGTCTATATTTTTTGATACACAAAATGCTCATGAAGATTATTAGAGTGACCTTATAAATTTTGTTCTTGAATAAGAACTTGAAGGCAGAAGGTCAAATATAATTAACTGGAAATTTAAAATATTAAAGTATATAATTTATTGAAAAGGGTAAAATGCACCTTTTAAGAATTTTCCTAAACATGCTAACAGTCATTTACAGGATGTACTGTACACAATTGATTGATACCCATGTGATAACCAATTTAATCATGTTATGATGTTACATATTTATAAAGCAAACTCACATAATTTAGATAATCTTTTAAAGAAGTAAAGAAGTTTAGAGCAACATGAGAAGAGGTAAATTTTAAAAATGTGATTGTTGTATGTTATAATGGCATTGCATTTATAGATCTCATTTGTCTTTCAAACCTTCATTAGGCAATGCTGATATCTTCAATCTTTAGTTCCCCAAAATATAGTAAGAAAATAATTAGAAGAAAATTATATTAATTTAAGTAGGAAAGTAAGCCTTCCAATAGCATGTGTCTGAGATTTCAATAGTTTGAGCATCTAAAATTAATCCTTTGCCAAGACAGCTTTTATTTTTTTAAGAAGTGTACCTAAATACTTTTTGATCATCATGAATTTAAAATAGTTCTCTGTGGGTCAAAAATATAGTTAGAATGGCTGATAAGAACTAATTATTAACTAATTATTAACTACCACTGGAATGACTCTCTTAGAAATCTTTTTTATATCAATAAATACAGAAATTCATTAAAGGATTACTTTATTTTTAATTCTACTTCTATTTTATATTTATGTATAGTAATGTAAAATTCTTGATCCAAAGAAAATAAGATTGAGATACAAAACATTTTATAATAAGACTTCAAGCTAAAAAATAAAGAGAGAGGGAATATAATTGGCATTCTGACATTAAATCTACATCCCCTGGATGCCTAGCCTCACAGTTTTATATATACTTTGGATATCTATGTCTAGTAACAGTCAAGAAGGTCTTTTTCTTTTTTAAAAAATTATAATTTTATAAATTATATAAATTAAATAAATTTATAAGACACTAGCTTATCTCTGTGAGAAACAGTATTAGCTATGCCTTCAAAAAGCCTGTTTTCAAAATCAGATTCACTGTATAATGCCATTAGAGCCTTTTCTCTAGGAAGCGCCTTTGCAAAGCAGATGACTGTGATTGTATCAACTATCTTAGGTTTCTGACCATTGATATTAGCTGAATTGTGCTTTGTAGTCCCCAGTAAAAGTTTGAATGTTATATTTGAGTAACACAGTCTAGTATCTAAAGATGATTTTTCATTACACAAAGGTGGATCATCCAGATTGATTGAGGCCATTATCCTCAAATTTCCACTAATAGCCCATAACCTGCTATATTAGATAGATATAAACACAATTCTATATGGGAGAGTACTTGGCAGTGTATAAAGCACTTTGAAATTTTTAATAGTGTCATAAGGACAAATTAAATACCATCTTCTAATCTGCTTTCATATCAGGTCTATTGCTATTCCTTCTATGCTTATTTTTCCATTTCAATTTCCAGAGACAAGTTTTTCCACTATACTGTGCATACTGCTGATAACATTCTCTTGCCTAATGATATGTTGCTTATTCTTTTTAAGCATTAATTGACCACCTATTGTGTACTTTTGTGTACTTGGTATTGCCTCATACACTATGGGAAGATACAAAAGACTTCTTAAAATACAAACATAATCTTTGCCCTCAAGTGATTTAATACTTAGGCAGGAGTTCCATCATTCAGTAAACATTAATGTACCAAAGCATGGTTCTGGGTTCCGAAAATCCAAAGTTAAACAAGATATGGCCTCCGCCCTTAAGAAACTCAATGTAACTAAGGAGACCAAACAAATACAGTAATGAAAAACTTTCACAGAGTTCAAATACATTTCAATTAACATAAGAATTATCCTCAAGTAATAACCATACCACTCAACAATGTACTAGAAATAACTAGTTGCAACAGCTTGTGTCTGCACTGCCCTCAACCCAGGTTTGTTGGCTTCGGCCTCTAAGCAGGCTGCTTGGGTGATGGTACCCACTAGTGTCTGTTGCATCTCCACTACACTATAGTCACTTTTCCTCTAATCAGCAGCATCATGTGTATTGTCTTTCCTCTCCCCCAATTATTTTTCTCCCTCTCTCTTTCTAATCACAGCAAAATTATTTCAGTCTTTTGCTCCAAACTATGCACATTGTCACTAATCTGATTTCCCCACTTTTTTCCTTTTCCAACACATGCCCACCTATCTAAAGAAATTCTCTCTTTTTTATCTTGTTCTTGGGTTTATTCCTTTCCATCCTATTCTTTTTCTAATTATCCTTATTTGTGAATCAAAAGATAATCTTGGCGACTACTGCTCAGAAATTTTGTTTAAAATCCCTCTTTGGTCTTCAGCTACATTTCCCTAGTTCACCAATTACACTTGTACTTTGTCACGCATCAGTATTACATATTTTTACATTTCTTACTCCATTTTTAAATGTTGTGTATTAGTACTACTTCAGTTCTTTTTTTCTTTTTTTTTTTTTATTGTAAATACATGCTTATCTTATGCATTTTGTATGTAAGATAGAGTACCAAATTGAGAATCAGAAAGCCTGGTCCTACTACTTACAAGCCGAAGCAACATATTACTGGAGCTTGTAGTTCATTCACTACCTAGTCCATAAAATTGTTGAGAATCAAGTTTGAATATATGCAAAGAGCTATGAAGTGCTACACAGATACTAAAGATCCTCCTCTGCATTATACTGTATTTTTGGAGCAAGGCAAGGGACTCACCGTCAACTGCACTTAGATAGCACTCTTTCAGTGACAAAGTGAGCTCAAAGCTCCAAATGAAGAGTTTTAAAATTATTCCTTGCTCAGTTGAATATAACTTAGTAAATCTCATATGCAGAATTGACCTTTACTTTAGCAGCCTTTTTTTTAAATGAAATGTGAAGTTCTTGTCATCCCTTTTACAACTAACAAGTCACCCATTTAATCAGTGGAACAAAAATGTTTTGCCTCTGAGTTGTTTTAGGAGTTTGGGGTAGAGAGTATCATATGGTTTGTTTTCTTAGAAGGAGTTCACTTAAATAAATTCTGCAGTTCACATTAAGTTACTTAACATTTATATGTTTGAATTTGAAAGAACCATCAGGGAAAGTAAGTTCTGCTCATGCCATGCTTAATATATTATCAAAGGAGTTTTTCAACCTGAAGCTTTCTAACCTCATGAACTTTAGTTCCAGTTAAAGATTCTACATCATTCACAGTGGAGCTGATCTGACAACTACAGATCTCCGCCATCATCTCAGTTGTGGGCCTGAGTTCTAGCTCCTTTACCCCTCTGGGAGAACCAGGAGTGGCAGTTTGTTCTTTTAGGTGATGACGGTGTCAAAACAACACTCTATAAAACTTGTTATTGGCAGCCTGTGAAAAATCAACTCAAAATTTTCTTCCAAAGAGCTTAGAATAATGTCAGTATAATTTTTTTCCAGTTATAGGTGGATCCAAAATTTCTACAAGTGTTCGCTTTTTTAAAAGCAGTTTGAAAAGGTTTGGAAAATTTTCTAGGGATGGATAGAAGAAGGGACAATAACATTAATTAAGAGATGATATGAAAGAATACTTGCAAAATTAAATCAGAGAGTAGAACACCTAAGAGAATTAAATGTGTTAGCCAAAAGAAGTTGTGTATGTGTGTGCATGTGTGTGTATGTGTACACATGTGGGTACGTATTTGTAGGTGATACCCTAGCTTACATAAGGGAAACATTGCAGTTTGAAGAAAGGGTAAATGAGAATGTAATAAAATCCCTTGAATATGGGATTAGTATAATCCTACTATACTTTTCCAAGCTAAATTCTTACATTCTTACAGTATAAATAAGGAATAAAGTACATATTAACTGAAGTAAAAAATGCAACCAAAATGCCTAATGTAGCTAAAAGTAATCTTGTCTTCTTTTGAGTTCCCTACTCCCTAATCATGTTCTCAAGCAATTGGAGTGCCTTTTTGACCAACTTAAGCCCTTTTTGTATATTTTATCCTTGCTTTAACAGTGAAATCTCCTGGTGACACTGAGCCTACAGTTAAATGCAATATACACACATGGCCACCCACACCCTCATAACTGGCTTTGGGCTGGTGTTTGGAACCACTTTCTTAGTTGTTCCTCAGATGCCAATGTTAGTGTAACTTTAGCTCACATCTTCATCATGTCACTCAGTGATCATGGGCAGCACAACCTCTGTAAGTCTGCCCATCGAGAAACTTTTGTTGTTTTTCACAATGTTTTGCAGAGATTACTCCAGATTTAAAATTATCCTGTCATTTCAAGGTTTTCAAATGTGCCCCATGAGCTGAATAGGAATAAGTTACAGAGATCTGATATTAGTTCAATTTTGTGTGTTGAACGTGTCCTTTCATTGTGCTTTCAATCTTCCTCTCACTGTTCTTATATACCACCTCCCCCTCTACAAAAAAAAAAAAGAGAATATGATGCTGAGTCACCATGCTATGAAAAAAATGCATGAAAAACAAAAATGCTAACACTGGAAGTGTTTTATAAATATTTCTTCTAAATATTCTTGTAAATATTTCTTTCCAAATATTTAATGCAATGTTACTTTCAAATTTTAAATATTTTTAAATGAACATTTTGAGTCAGGAATCAGATTTGAAGTTAGTCAGACTTTCAAAATTGTAAAATAAGAAATGATACATGGCAAAAGTGTAGCAGAGTTCGAGAACACCCCAAATTAATCAGAGACATGCCACTCCTCTCAGGGAACCGTAGGAACTGCTGGGGGTGGATGTTATGCTAGAATGGAGAGCGCTCATTCCATGTTTGTTTGAGTATGTGGATATATGAACTTCCAAGTGCATTTTCAAATTCCCTTATGTATATGTGTTAAATTGTTTTTTATTTCAAAATTACCAATTTATTTATTATATATGAAATGACAGAAATCTGCCTTCACCAAAAAGACATATAGATTTGGGGTAAATCTTATAATATTTGTATGAATTTCCTTTTCTTTTTTAGCTATGTCAGCATTATTGTTCCTACTTTTAAAACATAGTTGATTGATTAATAACTTTAATGATGAATGAGCTATAGCTTAGTTACACTTAGCTAAATTTTACTTACTTTTTTTTTTTCAGGAAATTAAGTTATCCATATTCATTTCAAAGTACATTTGCTTTTTCTATGTACTTGAGAAACTAACATTTTCAGAGAAAAAAAATTATCAAAAAAAATCTTTTTTATGCTATTAAACTATGGTTCCCTAGCCTGTGGGGTTCATTGGCAAATTGAACCCCTATGGACTTCAGAGGATCCTTGTTCTCAGACCTTCCCTGTGGGGCACATAGTGGGACAACATACAGATTATATTTTCTCCAGCTCATCTACCTGTCTATGCTTTACAATTGAACCATATTCTAAAAAAAGTACATTCTTATTTATGAAATTTTAACTTTTATGATGTAACTTGGTTTTAGTTAAGTCAAATTCTCAGCGATTTTCTTTTTAGAAGCTAAAAAGTTATTCAGAAACAATATACAGTGACAATAGCTCAGGGGAAAAAAATCTAAAATCTTTCTTCCACTTGAAATAACAAAAAGAAACTTTTAACCCCGAAGTTTATTTTTACAAGTGAATAATTTGGACCTCAAAGGAGTCCCTCAGTCACAGTTGCAGTACTGTGTGAACATGCTTTACATGTCAGTACCATTTTGTTGGTATATCCTGTAGATGTGGAGCATCAGACGAACTCACAGGGCTAATATTGCACAGTAATAATGACATTAGCAAATTAAAATAGAATATGAAGCAATATATAGTTAACATGTTTTCTTAGATTGCTATTATCAGTCCTTTTATCTTAAAGGAAAGTTTCAAAGTAAACTTACTTTTCAACTAATGATGGAAAAAAGTTCTAAAGCAGGTTTACCTTTGAGCCTTCTTTTCCTCTAAAAATGCATGTTGAATTCTCAAGCCCTGTGCTCTTTCTCTTGTTCTTAATGATAGTTGTTCACCATCTCCCTTTTTTCCTTATGGTTCATGAAAAAATAATGGTTAAAGTAGTGTTACTATGTAAACTGCATGTAGAAATAAAGGGAAATATTTATGAAAATGGTGACCTTTTGAAGTTTGATTAGTACAATGACCAGAGGAAATTGTTGTTCCATCATGCCCGATCAGCGGGTAGGCTCTCTTCATCATGTCCCTGCTGGGAATGTTTTTTAAACTCTCCAGTGTTCTAGGAACTCTACAAGCTGAGGGTGGGAAATTGAATAAATATTTATTCTAAGACTAAGAAAAAGAGTTGTGGTGGGTTATTTGGGGGTTTTCTGTTTGTTTTTTCATTTTCATTTGGGAAAGCATTAGTACTTGTCAAGGTTCAAAGAATAAACTAGAATACATGGTATCTGTCTAAGATTAGACTCATAAGTCTGCTTTGTCCTTAGAGATACAGCTATGGATTCCATTTTTGAAACAGTACAATGCAAGAGGGAAATTAAAAACTTCAACAATGCCTTATTTTCTATATCTTGTTTACAGAATTCTCCCAATAATATGAGCCTCAGTAATCAACCGGGCACTCCAAGGGATGATGGTGAAATGGGGGGAAATTTCTTAAATCCTTTTCAGAGTGAGAGTGTAAGTATTCCCTTGACCACATTATTATATCCAGAGTTTACTTCTGAAGCTTTTCTACTAGAATAAATGCATAAAGACATTATTACAACTGTTTAGAGTTCAATCGATTGATCTTTTACAAGTTAGAAATTAAGCGGAGTTTCTTTGAAAAAAATGAAAAATAAATTTTTTCTTTATAATTTTATATATGTAGTTACAAAAACAAAAACTATAACACTAATTTTTTTATAGAGAACATCCACTTTAAAGAACACACTAGAAACATATTGCATATATGGTAGTTTTTATAAGTTTTCACATTACTAACACATCTTGGATCACTGCGAAACCAGGTCTTTTTTCAGTGCTATACTTAAGGCTTTGAAAATTATCTATAAGGTGTCTTTACTTCCGCTAGATCTCACTGCCTGCTCTGTTAACCTGCTATTTACATTTAACCTGAACTGGATACCCAAGTCATTTTTGAGTCTGATTATAGTGTTAAGCAAAGATGGTATTATTCCGTAGCTCCAGAGAAATAGACAGAAAGAAAAAAAAGCAATAAAATTTATTCATTCATTTAACAATTACTGAGCACTTAACCATGGACCAAAGCAATATGCTAGGCACTGGAGAGACCCAAAAGACAATGTGGTGTCTTTTCTCAAGGAGTTATTATATAGGACAATGATTTTTAAGCTAATATTTCTATAGAATTTTTTAAAATAGAATTTCCCAGAATCCTTCCTAGACTGAATGAATCAGCATTTCCAGGAGTGGAGCTTGGCAAATTTGAATGTGGTAAAGCTTTGTCAGTGATGTTGATGCACATTCTCTGCTAAGAAGCACTCATTGGAATACAGCATAAAGGGTTTCAAAACCCAAACTGATTTCATACTAATAGGATCAGGGCCTCTACACATTCATTGTCATTATTAAAATTGATTAGGAAGATTTACCAAACTATGGACTCAGAAGAGAAAACTACCCTCATTTTGCCCTAACTCAACCTCTACCAGAGGCATGATACCATCCTAATATGAAGTAGTGGCTACTAACGTATCTCCTCTTGCACAAGATTGAGTGTTCTGTGGATTCTTTTACTTCTCAGTATTGGCCTCACACTCCTGCATGGGGATGAGAACTTCCCCTGAGTTTAGAGTTTTTTTCTGTTAAAACTAGAAATAAAATTATGCTGATCTTTAGTGTGTCTGTTTTATTTACAGGATATATATGATTAGTGAGGACCAAAAAAAAGTACACATAAAAAAATCATGCAAAATAAAAAATCAAAAAATTAGCCCATCAGTGATACGGAAATAGGAAAAACATGAGAAACTATATAGTCTGTCAAAATGCTTACGACTATGAAAATTATCTTTTAGATACTGGTTCTCTCACTAGTTTCCTGCAAGACTGGACAAATTAGTTACTTTTAATTAATTAGTAAATGTTCACTTTATCTAATTAGATACACTTATTACCTTTTCTGCTAATTCAGCAATAAAATGGTATAATTTGGTGAGGTATGTGATAATTAATTCAGTTCAAGTCAACATTTATTGAGCCTGCTTTATGCAAAGCACTAGGTTAAGGACAGAGTATAAAGAGATAAATATAACACATCCCTAACTTCAAAGAGTGCAGTCAGATGGGGAGAACAAGTTTACACAACTAATTAAACCATATTTCAGATTAATAAGATTACAATAGGCATAAACCAGGTGTTTTAAAAGCACAGGAAATTATTAATTTTGGCTTGGAGAAGAAAACTTTTTAAAAAGTTTCCATATGACTTTAACTTCGGAGGAACTCTCCACTCTCCTTCCTGCCCAAATTTGTCATTACCAACTGCTGGCTTGTTTAACAGTTGGGAGAGGAGTGCCATTTCAGAGCTGGCATCAGTAAGCTCTTCATGGGGATCAGAGAATCACATATAACAAGACTTTAAAAACTTTTTCGTGCAGCCTACCCCTTTAACCCCAGCTGGAGTATGCACACGTCAAACAGCAGATCCTTTTGTGAATTTGTGCATAGAAAAGAGCGCTGGAGCAGGGCTTTCTCCCATCCCTGACTCCAGGCCCAGCCTCCCTACCTTTGAGGCCCAGAAGAAGGTAAACTGCCAGACTGCTATGCAGACCTATTTAATGAATTCCAAAAGAAAACATTTTCCAATGAATAAACATGGAAAATTCTAGTATTTCTTAATGCACATAACTCAGAAAAGCACATATTGTTGAGCAGGCTGCCTTTTGAGGTTTTGTCAGTCATTATCTTGAAATTAAACGACAAAATGAGCCGGGGAAGGAAGCAAACATCTACTGAGTGCTTATTGTGTAGGCACTATCCTAGTCACTTCACCCCTGCTGCTTCATTTAATTAATATAGAAACAAAAATGCCCAACTCAAAGTCAGAAACCTTGCAATGTCAACATTACACATCAAAAATGTTTCAATAATCAGCCTTTTTTGGGGAACGGGAGGATCATAAACAAGACCTTTATTTCAATAAACAAAGATGCCCCCTAGTGTAAACTCGGTAAAATGTTTGGTTTTGAAAATACAGAATACAGAAAGACTGACATCAAAAAATGATACTTCATGTTTCTCAAGTAAGTCAGTGTCTTATTTCTTGAATTAACTTAGCAAAATATTTTCTCTATGGCATTGAACTATAACCAACTGAGCAAATGTGATACTGAAATCATGGTATCAAATAGGAATTATAAACAAGGTGATAGATCATTTCCTATTACCTTTACTTCCCTTTGTCATTTCTGCTATTGTAAAGGAATCACATACATCCAAATTTCTTTTTAACTGGTCACATACACACTAAATTTATTTCACTTTAGCTTAGCTCAGGGTAGCTGCACTATTCTTTACTTATCTCTCTTTAAGAAAATAAAATTCTACATAGATGCTTAGAAGTAGACATGTAGTGAGAACTGAAGTATTCTTGAAATGTATAAACAGGAACTTAATGCACATTGTTGAAAGATTTAATGGATATGTCTGATGGATTCCATGGTACATAAACTGGGCATAATAAAGGGGAAATGACAAATTCTCTAATTCATACGAAGGCATGTCGTTTCAAAATATATTTTACATAAAAAGATAAAGTAATCTAGTATATGTTTAAGATTATATCTTTAGGTTTTGCTTTGTTTTTTCTAAACTAAATACTAATGCTATCGACAGCTTTATGAGAGCTATTTCATCATCTGCTTGATGAGAAGCAGACTCACAGAATAGTTTCAAAACAAGGCAACCTGATATTGCAGCATCCTGGCACGAGCATTACAATATGTCATCGCTTATTGATACAGCAGTACACTAGAAACATTGCAGTGAGGTCTCAGTACAAATGACTGTTTCACGTCTCCAAATCTGATAGCCTATTTAACAACTACTCTTCCTTCTGGAAAACTGTAAGCCACTTCTCCTTTACTTAAGAGTAGTGATCAGTAGCGAAATTCCTTTTTTACTTGCCCATTCTGTGAGTTTTTCTAGAAATTTTGTGATGTCCCTTAATTTTACTTAGTGGAAGCAAGCAGTTTCAATGAAGACAGCGCAGATAAGCAGTTTAGAACCTTAGCAGTGTAGATAGCACACCACTTATATAGACACACATCAATATAATCTATTTTACTGTATCAAATACATTTCAAACATCATTTTACAGTTACTTGCACTATTCAAAAATTATTAGATGCTTGCTAGTATTTCTGAGTTGTATTGTTTGGAGCTGCTGTTCCCACCTTTTTTGACTGAATCTAGCCCTTATTTTCTCTTGTTGTACCTTATTTTTCCATTTAGTTTCCTCCCTGGACAAGCCTAGCTCTCTTAACTTCCCAGTGAATCTGTAACAAGTTTTTATTTTTCTGTAAGATTTGTTTAAGACATTTGAGATATCACAGATTAAAAATTTTAATAATAGCCAGCAAAAAAGATAGTAGCAAACAGTGTGTTTGATAGCAGAGAATGTACATATATATTTGTTTACATATACCTATATTTTTAACTATATATTAGAATTAAGTCTATCATGTATTTTTAACTGTATTCCCTAATATTACATGGCATATATGATATGCAAATGAACTGGAATAATCCTTATGGAAAAAAGGATTCAAGAAATTTTAAAATCTTGATTATTCAGGATCTGCATTAAATGAGATAGTCTCTAGAATTAATTCTGACTTACCCATAAAATATTTTTCAGACATTTCTTTTGACGTTCTTTCTGAAACCCCTTAGTATATTTTACTGTTTTTAGATATTGGCACAATATACTCAATAAATTCTTTGTCTTGAAATAATGATTGATGATCTAGCTGTGCTATTTAAATTTAAATTAATTGTAACTAAATACAACTAAATTTTCAGTTCCTAAATTGTACCAGCTACACCATAAAAGTTCAGTAGTCATGTGTTTGCATTGGACAGCACAGAATAGAATGTATCCATCATCACAGAAAGTTCTATCAAACAGCACTGGCTGGATCACTGATTCTTATTGTAAATAACAGTAACTATAGAAAGCATAAATTAAATTTCTCTGTGCCCACTTTGCCTTATTCTCTAAATTTTTCTACTTTAAATAAAACCTCAGTATCCATTTATTTTCCTATTGTTTATTCATAACCCCGAAGGTCAAATCTACAACATAATTCTGAATCATCAAAAGCTGTGACTAGTTCATTAAAGATTACTGTCATTATTTGTAATGGGATTTTGGATGGTATCTTCTGATGAAATGGGAGCATATCTCCCTTCCAGCACAGGGCTGTCCTTGTCCATGTTTTTTTTTGAGTTTTTAATTTTGTTTTGCTTTGCTTTTTTGTTGTCACTATCCAGGGTGAAGAAGGAGAGGTTTTTCTGTCATACTGAATCCCCTTTCTCTTTTCTGACAGTCTCTTTTTTTTTTTTTAAATCACCCTACTCCATGTGCTCCAATTCAGTAACATATGTAATTTAACTTTCTTATAACTTAAAGGAAATATGAGGCTGTTAAGTGATTAACAAGTAGATTTTTCTTGATTAGATCTGTGTTTTCAAGGATTAACAATCCTCCCCTAAGGTCCAGCAACCCTTTTTTAGGCCTAGTCATCTACGGTTACTCAGAATCAAAGTGATTTTTTATTTGAGCCCTGGATTTACTCCTAGTGACTTTCCAGACTTCTGCTAGCTAAGCCATTGTTGCCCTGTGCTCTTCCATGGGAAATCTTGCTTTCTCTATATTAATAAATCCACATCTTAGTACACACCTTTTACCTCATCTCTGGTTCCTGTATTACCTCAGCTTACGTGGAACTTACTTCTTTCTGTCCTCCCTGCTCTGTTTTGAAAAAGTTCCTGCTTCCTTTCTGGAGTCATCACTAATCCAGCCCAGGACCAATCCCCTTTTATCTGCCTCTTTGTGTGAGGCACGATCATTGTCAGCATGTTAAAAGCAATTCCCCTTTGCCCTGGTCTTCATAGGTTTCTAATAAAGCATTTATAATATTTAAGGGTCCAATTTATATTTTAATCTGGAAACCCTCTTCATCTGGGGACCATTACTATTTGGGAGTAGATGCCCCTCACCACATGTCAGATGATCTATTTAAATATATAAACAGGAACTTGATCTAGATGATCTAGAGCTATGCTATCCAAAATGGTGGCCCTAGCAACATGAGGATATTTAAACTTAAATAAATCAAATAACATTAAAATTTTAGTTCATCAGTGGCACTAGCCACATATCATGTGCTCAGAAGCCACACGTAGCTTCTGTGTTGGACAGCACAGTCTGTAAAACATGTCCATCATTGAAGAAAGTTCTATTGGACAGTGCTGCCCTGGAAGTTTTCTATCACCATCTGTTTCTCAAGAATATGAGAGTAGATTGGCATAATCATCAAAATAATTCCTCTTGGTTCCTCTCTCATTCATTTTTGAGACCACTTCCAAATTTCTGAAAGTCTCACCTCTTTCCAATTGTCACTCTCGTCAAACTGACAAGTAACATGTAACAGTAATGCCCCTACTTGCACCCAGAATGATTGTGGATTGAGACTGGATTAGGTAGAGAGATTTACATGCTAAGGTATAAATCAGATTCCTAAGTATTCTAAATGCTTTAATGAGAACTTCTTAAGCAGCCAGGAGTTGTTTTTTGTTTTGTTTTGTTTTGTTTCTCTTACACTGTTAATTAAATATTTACCATGCACTTTCTGTTTATTAAATAAATGCATGGCTTTAACAGTTATATATTTAATCCTCCTCTTTAAGGTAGATGCTATTATTAAACCCATTTTACAGGTGAGGGACCTGAAGTACAGGAAGATTAGGTAACCTCCTAAGTTTGCATAGCTAGTAAATAGCAAGGCTGTCTCTCTTATGATTCAGCCATAGACTGAGTTTGCCCAAATTGTTACAAGTGCCCCTGGAACAAGAATCTGGCCAGAAGGAGAAGGCTAAGGGACTGGGTAATTATCAACCACTTAAGTCCAGGGAGAGAATGTGATTGGTTGCTTTCCAGAGGACGTGTTAAAAGTTTCAGGACTAAGTCAATTCTATATAAACTTATTCTTTTTATAGATTTTCATGTTATATGAAGCTAAAAACTTGCACATAAAGGATTATAAGACATTAAAATTCAGTTACTATTGTTTACCAAGAACACTAGTAGTCTAAAACAATTGTTAAAATATGGATTCTTCTTTCTTTCTAGTACTCCCCTAGCATGACAATGAGTGTGTGATCCATTATCAAGTCTCCTCATGAAAACCACAGTGAGTCAACCCTTCACAGAACTACTATGGAAGAAAATTATTCATCACAGTGTACAGTTAAACAAAGGAATCTCAGTCACACCAAACCAACCTTTTTATTTCCTGCTCTCTCCCCTATTTTGTGAAGAAAGCGGGCTCAAATACGATTCAAACAACTGTACGGAGTGGCATAGTAGAATTGCCCTAAAATGAACTTCAAATAATTATCTGTGTATGTATATGTGTGGGAAAGAGAATGTATTGTATATGCGTATGTTGTATGGACATATACACATACATACATTGACCCACAGGACATTGTAAAATATTATCACATGACATCTTAAGTAGAAATAAGTAGGGACTTTTATTCCATCCTTTTTTTCACGTTTACATTTTAATTATTAAAAGTTGCTCCTGCCCCTCCCTGAACTATTTTGTGCTGTGTATATCACTGCTTTATATAAGTTATTTTTTAAGGTGAACTCAGATGTTATGGTTTTGTAAATGTCTGCAATCATGGATAGGAATAAAATCGCTTATTTGAGAGCTTTCATTAAATTGCGTCCGATGCAAGTTATCCTGTGAATCACAAAGTGTACTGTCTCAAAAAAAAAAAAAATGTGTCATTATCTTTATGTCATATCAAACAATTTCCCAGTTACCTTCAGTAAAAAGTATTTTTGTACCTTTTTTTTAGGAAGTCATTCAAATCAACAAAAGCTTAACTGGGACCTAACACAGTATATTTCTGCAATAACTACTTTAGATGGAATTTTTGATTTATTTGTCTTAGATGATACAGAAAATCATTAATTAGCCCCAGTTGCTTAGACCATAGCAATAAAGTGACCGGGGCTGTCATATTTTTAACCACATATTTTCTTTTTAACATTATAAAGCCCAGAAATGATAACAAAAACATTTGTTTGAATTCGTCACTTCTCACCAAAAATACCAGAGCTAAATTTTTAATAACATTGTAACGTGAAATGTATCTGATTTTCATTCTGCCTTCTTGTAAACATTTCCATGTAGACATTGCAAAGAAAATGCATTCAAATGACTGAGACTTTCGACACAAGGGGAAAAGAGTTTTTACTGTACCCATGGGGCTTGAAAGGGCTGCTTTTCTATCCAGATATCTTGCTTATGAGCAGCAGAATTAACTGCTAATAGTCCCTCCTGTGCATATGTTCTCACCTTTCTGCTCCCTTCCCAGGATATAGGACTTTTATTTAGAGGGAAATTATTTATAGTAACTATATTTCATCTGGCTATTGATTTCAGCAAGCTGAATATACCTTGTGTAAACTAACTGTTTGGGGAAAAAATGAGTAAATGTTAGAAAATTTAAAAAGAAAAAAAACAATTTTCTTCTGAAAGCACCTTGCTCTGTGGCACTTTCCCAATCTATGAGCTTTTCTGTGTTTAATCATATGTACAAATGCAAAAATCATAGTAGAAAAGAATGAAGGTTTCAGTTGTAGACTCTAAATGATAAGTTGGTGATCATTTCTGTTAAAATTGTGATACAAATAACCATTGATAAACATCAACTATATTTCCAAATTCCAGAGACTTTGAAAAGCATTGTTTAAATTCAGGTAAGAGGAATCCTTTCTTTAGGCTTATGGTCTCTAAATGAAAATTTGGCAGTATATTTGCTAGTTCCTGGTCCCAGATGACTTATTTTTATCAAATACATAATGATTTATTCCTCCAGAAAATAAAGATTTTGCCTGTGCATGACAGGGATGCTGGGCAGAACTGTTGAGAAAAAGAGAAGCTGAATTAAATTTATGTTGTGGATTTAAACTCTAATGAAATGAATTGCCATTAATCACAATGTATGCGAGCCTAGGACTGCATACTGAAAAACTGCTTCAAGTTTTTAAGTTGTTTGGATTTTTCATAAAATATCTTTAATTCAAGCCAAGGTAACCCGAAGAGGACACTTTGTACAGACATAAATTTACCAAAAAAAAAAAATTAACTTTCATTATTTATAAGAATTATGTGAACAATGACAGTCCTGTGATTAAGCTTACTCTAGCATTTTCAGACATTTTGTTTACTCTTTTCTCCATTGTTACTGATTTTGAATTTCTTTTGTTTTCCTTCTAAGAAGGTATTATTTCTTATTATCACAAAGAATCATGAACCTGACTTTATTCGCCCTTATTTTAGGGGTAATATTAGAATGTGAATGGCAACATAGGCCCTGTTGTTTCTAGCCTATTTGGTCAAAAAAATAAAAATTGGATTTTTTTCAAAGTATAATAGTCAGCTCATCATAAGTATTTAATTCTTTTCTCTATTGAAACCCAGATTAAAAACAGCTACTTCAAATTTTTTATTACCTAAAATAGTTGAAAATTTATTTTTGAGGCAAAAATTATATTCAAGAAAATCAGAAAATAAGGACACTTTTATGTCAAATAATTTTTTTGTGTACCAAGTGGAAGATAGTATATCTGTATATTAATTTTTATTGAGGTTTGAATCATTTAAACCTTATCCTTTTGTAATATGACCACTTAACCTTTTTCTCTCATGCTTTCTATCTTCATTCATGCATTTGTGTTGGTCTTGATATATGGTTCGTGCTCCTGTGTTATTTTTACACATTTCACTTCACAGAAATAATACCAACAATTCTTCCGTATATGAAACATATACACATATGAAATGTAAAAATACGTAGCAGATGAAAACGTTAATTCTCATTACTCTGCTTTGCATTCTGTCTAACTCACTACAATTGAAAATACACATTAAATCCTTTCTAAGGTATGTATAATCTTAACCAGTTTTCTTAAAGCAAAGTCGTCCATGGGAACAAAGGCTATGGAAGGCCATTGATCTGGTAATACACCGCATAGTCAATAGGTGAATCTTAGTGCTGCTTTACAAGTTCCAGTTTGGACTCAGTTGCTGATGATAAGGGTTACACAGCTAGGAATCTAAAGTTAAGGTTTTTCTCTTGCCAAAGATTAACAAATTAATTCTGCTCCCTGAGCCACAGAAAGTGCCCAAAATACCTATTTTCTTCTATGAATAAAATAAAGAAAACTTCCAGTTCTATTTTTACAATTTTCTAAGATATCTGCACTCTGTTGCATTTCATAGGATCACACAGTTACCATTCTTACTGTAGTTTAAAAGACAGCCAATGAAATAAATGAGTTCAGTTTGAGACATGAGGAAGCCCTACTTCTGTCCACATCACTTCTTCACATTGTCATTCTGGGAAGATGCAGCAAAGCATCCAGAACTGCTCCCTTGGTAGAAAGTTTGCCACAGTTCTTAATACTCTGACATCTTGATTGGCTTTTTCTGTGGCTTTCTCCATACCTTCCTCTCAATTCCTGCATCCTCCAGGAGAAATAAGACACAAAGTGAACATTTTTACATTTTCAATCCTTACAGTTTTTTCTTTCATATCGTATATAGTTTTCCCATGGGAAATCATTGCAATTTCCTTTTCTTGATTGTCATTGTTAATTAGAAACAGTGGCACAAATCATAGCTACTTGACTTTAGAAGACATTATCCTATGTCGACTCTGGTTTTTCCGTCATCTTTATGTGTTGTGTACTGTAATTCTCTTTCTTTGAAAACACTAACTGATACAAGTAGTGCATGGGTATATCATATAGGAGGGAGAAGTTCATTATGGAGGGAAAAAACTTGCCACTTAATTTCCAAAATGTAAATAAGTCCTTTTTTTTTTTTAACACCCTCTATGTGGAAAAAGTTTCTTATTTGCTATGAGAAGCAAGAGCCTGTGTTTGCTTAAAACAATGGTACTGAGTCTTCAGCACGTGTAAGGGGTTCTCCCGGTCTGTGAACCTTGAGAAATACTGGAAGAGTAAAAGAAAGAATGGCAAACCACTATTAATGCACTTTCCTTTTGTATATGAAACGTGTGTGTGTGTGTGTGTGTGTGTGTGTGTGTGTGTGTGTGTGTGTGTGTGTTGGGGATGGTAATATGAAGTTTGCTCACAAAACACTCCCACAATGATTTATATTATGTGATAGCACAGCTGGTAACTATGAAACATAATTCTTCCATTGCTTTTTATTTCATTGGTAAAGTAGGTGATGAAAGTGACTTGGGATGAAAAGAGAGTAGTACAAGACATAAGCTGATGACTCTCCTATGCTCAGCTTTAACATACCCATGTTAGCTCATCACATTAGGCCTTCTTATGAAAGCACTGCATCTAAAGGTAAGAACATAAATAATCAATTAATCATTGGTCACTTCACTGCCAACATTTGTGCAATAATTACGTGTAGTTTTGTGATGTTGACATTTGTTTATAATAAATAGAATTGACATTATTGATTTATTTCACCATTACCCATGGAACTACAATTCAGATTGAAAGAGATAACCTACAGATGAAAAACATCTGAGACCTCTTTAATTACTCTTCTAAACTATATTCTAGAGAGAAATCCTCAGTTGAATAAGTCACCTAAGGTGAATTTCTTCTGTTAAATGAGTACAATTGGTCTTCCTGAAGAGAAGAAAAAAACAATCTCTGTAGGTAGTTTAATGTGATTATATTTGCTGTCTACATCCTTAAAAATGAAATACAGCACTATCTATAGATATTGTAAATATTAAAGTGGGACTGTTTTCATATATAGAATTACAGTTTGTGTCTTCCTTCTTTGTGGATTTACAATCCTCAAGATAAACTGGATTCATTTTGGTGGTTATTGAAATGTAATGATCTGTTTCTAGGAATATTTAGCATTTTATTTTTAAAATGCAATATGCACTTAACACAACAAAGGTGAGTATTTATATTCCTAGAAAAAAATGATATAAGGTGTTTTTTCCCAGTTAACTTTAAAACTTTATCCTTCTCTTTTGCACCAATTGACCTCAATACATTACCAAGAAAGTGAAATTTGGATTTCTCACAGTGTCTTAGAACACAATACAATATGTTGTCAGCTAAATTTTCATCATGTCCTGGTAAAATTGCTCAGTAAAATATGATTAACCATTCACTTATTAGAAAACAACAATTCAAATAATCTTTCCAGTTTACATAATTTAAAAACAAATCTACTTTAAATTTAGCAACAACATTTTCTTAATATAAACTACTGATTAAAATATGTATATGGCTTTCTATCAGATTATATTTCAAAATGTTTTGCTTTCTTATATTAAGACAATTAAAAACTTAACAGAAACTACATGAATGAATAAAGGACATGCTACTATTTCAAACGTGAAAAATAGAAAAGTCTTTATTATAGAATCCTTTATCAATAATAGCCATCAGCTTATTGAATTAATTTATCTAATTGTGATTTTAAGAACTTAGGATGTTTTCTTTCTATATGTGTTAAATTGTTACCTATAATGCCTTCCTGGGAAAATAGAATTATTTGTTAGTTTTTTATAAATGCACAATGTATGCACAAATGTAATTGGAATCTGGGATGACTATTAGTAATCTACTATTCTTAATTCAACCACAGCCACCAGCAACCTGACACATTTTGTAAATTTAATATGTGTGTGTGTGCATGTGCACTTGTACTACATGTCCATGATTACGTTTATTCTCAAATGGATTTATAACTTAATGTTTTTGTACAAATATCTGAGCTATTCATGTGATGGGAAAAGTTGCCATAAATATGTACGTAAATGTCCCTTAATTTGGCACGTTTTCACATTTAATTTTTAAAATATAACTTTTCATTTAGTGTCTACTCTTTCTAGCCTCTGCTTTATTACTTATTGAAAAAGAAGAGGAAATTGTTCATATGAAGCTAGCATAAATGTTTTCTGAATGATAAATCAAAATATTACTAATATGGCATCTGTATATATAATTGCATTCGACATTATGCCTTATATAAAAGCAGGAGTCTGTAATATCAAAAAATTATATGCATTTAAGAAAAGTCTGTAATGAGTGATTGGCTCTGTGCAGTCAGATAACTAAACTTTGAATGCCAAGAAATAACTAATATTATTATCAAATAGATATCTGTTAATGGATAGAGTCTGGTATTTTATTACAAATAGGATTACACATAATGTGGAAAGCTGAAGCAATTATGCAGGTAATTCATGCAAAACTCTGCTTTTCCTCAAGTACATTCATCTTTCTGATGATTTGTACAGATGGTTGCCCAAATAAAGATTCTGAAGTAAGTTCTGCACACTACTCTATGGATAAATAAGAATATAAGTAAAATAAGTCAGAGAAAAATAAATACCATATGAGCTCTCTTATATGTGGAATCTTAAAAAAAAACCTCATAGATACAGAGAATAGATTGGTGGTTTCAAGAAATTAAGGAGTGGAGGTGAGAAAAATGGGTAAGCCATTTTTTGTTTAAATAAATTGAAAAAAACTAATGAATAAAGAAGGAGAAGAGCCTATAATAATATAAGAATTCTTCCTAGGCATTAATTTAATATATAAATTACTTTTTCAATGAATTATTAAATGTTGATTCCATAGTATTTAAGAGTATTTAAGTATTATTTCTAGTATTATGGTTTTGATCCGAATATAAAGAATTCTAGTTCAGTGATGCAGCACATTTGTACATAGTGATTAGAAAGAAAAATGATACAAATCTCAATGACCAGATACCTTACTGAGCCAAAGGTTACCTCAAGTAGCTTTTTAGGCAATTTTAGCAAGGTGTCTGGATTTATGGGAGATGAAGGTGGGTAGCAGGGCAACTGAAGGGTCCCTGAATTTAAAACAAATAGAAGTCATATAAATAAGAACTTTTCTAGAACTATTTCTAACTGTGCAAAATGGTTATTAGTGATGAGAGCATTACGTAGATTTAAATAAGAGTAGAATAGATCAATAAAAACCAGCAGAATTAGTCGATTCCCCCTAACTCCTCTTGGTGAATGAGATAACAGGGAAAGAGTCAAAAATGGAGGGAAAGAGATTCATTTGTCTGCATATCTAGCCCCAAACAATACCAGTAATCAAGTGTTTGTTCTCATAGCTTAGTGAATTTTTAAAAGTAAAGAAACCCTTCCCCTAACCTTTTTGGCACCAGAGACCAGTGCTCCTATGAGAATCTAGTGCATGATGATCTGAGGTGGAGCTGAGGTGGTGATGCTAGTGCTGGGGAGCTGCTGCAAATACAGATGCAGTTTCACTCACTTGCCCACCGCTCACCTCCTGCTATGCAGCCAGGTTCTTAACAGGCTTTGGACCAGTATTGGTCCACTGCCTGAGGGTTGGGGACCTCTGATTTATGTTGAAAGAGGCATAAAAATTAAAAGAAATTCCAGAAGTTTTATTCCCTACACAAATTGTCTGATGAGAAACATGGTGTCACTTTTTGGAAACATCTAGTGCCAGTACACACTGTATATATAATTGTTTAGCTTCTTTCTCAGTTCACAAAGCTTCCCTTGAAGTATATATTGGACTCTGTTTGGCTATTGCTGCATCTCTCAGTATCCAACCATCTCAATTTTTTCTCACAATATTGTGTCTTTGAATCTTACAACTTGTAATTCTTAATGGTTATAGGGAGGAAACTCTTGATATCTAGTCACGTCACAAGAAAAAAATTGCTTTTAAATGTGCTATAATATAATCCCAGTTATTGCATATGACAAATTAGTATAGGTTGTATAAAAATTCAATATTGCTTACTTATGTAAATATTATTTCAGAGAAAGAAACAATTCAAGAATTGGAAAGTCAAATATAGTCTCTATGTAGTCTTTTATGGCACTCACCATTTTGTCATTGGGTAAATCATCATTCACTATTGACTGAAGGGATACTAATGGTCTCAAAATTGTTTTAATGGAACACATTATTAATCATTGAAAGTAATATTAGTTTTAATTTTGAGAACTCAGCATTCTGTTACAATAAGCAGTTACTAGCCAAATTATTATATATTCATCTTTATTTGAGAAATACTTACCTATACATACTTTTTGACTGAATAAAAAACACCCATAGAGCTAAACTTATATCCTTTAGAAATAGAGAATCCAATTAACTCTTTTTAAAATATAAGCCATTTATGAATGTGTTAAATGAAATAGAAGCACTAAAAATTATAGGAGATTCATCTCACCATTACAGTTTCTCAAACTAACATCCAAATTCAAACTCAAAATTCTCAGTTATAACAATTACTAATAGAAATTTATTGGACCAAATAAATAACCAAATCAAATCCAACATAGGAGCCATATCTAATTTGCACCAAAGATAGATTAGTAAATCCACTGCCAATATTTCAAAGATAATTATCTCCACAAAACAGACCATAACCAAATTCTCAATGTGAGTCATCTGATTTTAAAATTCAGGCTATTTAGCAAAAAATACCATGTGAAATGAGCAGCACGATAACCTCAGGCATTTCTCAAAAATAGTAATCTTGCTGAAAGATTTCTGGGTGCAAAATTACATGGTTCGGTGAAGCTCTCCTTAGATTGTAAAGCATTCAAGACCAAATCTCTGTGGCACTTGTATGACGTGACTATTTCTAAAATGAGCCTCTTAAATCACCTTGGGGGTGGGGGGAAATGGTCCAGGGTGAGTAGAAGTCTGGCAAGTCATCTTTGGTTACTTCACTGCCCAGATGATTTAAAACCTTGTTTGGGGAAGTATTCATTACCTTATTTTCAATTTCTAGGAAGATTGGCATAATGTTTCTGTGTAAAATAAAGTTACTGAATTATGATTTGCAAAAAAAAATGAGTAATTTGAACATTTTTTCTTTCAAGTAACTAGAAATATTTTGTTTTGCTCTGGCAGTAGGCACTTTAGAAAACATGAAATATAGATGGGAAAAGTGTATGTTCCAGAAAACTTTGATGTTCATTTGAAATCTTTTTAAAATAAAGATATCGTTCTGGTTTACTTGGCAGTATTGCTTCTCATCCAATTTATCATGACTTGAGCTCTTGCATTGGGCCTCAAAAAAGAAGATTCTGTTAATCTCACTTATGCATGAAAGTGACACTGGAAATGTATAAGTTTATCCAACTGAAGAGAAGTTTGGGCACTGGCAAATGATTAAATCATCTTCCATTTGACCACTAAACTGCCGGCATAAACTTCAGTTCAGAAATTAAAAACATATAGTTCATTACTAACCTATTGTGAGAGGGGTTTCTTCCTGCTGAAGATGAAAATGTATATGATAGGCTTAATATTATATATCCCTTTGTGGTGATCTTTATTCTGCTTGCCAAAAATAAGCTACATGATTTCAAATGTTTTCATATGCAAATGCCAACATTTAAAAAACTTCAGATCTATTTTTGAGATAAAAATCTTACACAGAAGATCTATAGAACTGGGAAGCCATGGACTTAACCAAAAGAGAGTTGTGAAAATGCCTAAGTAATTTTGGCCATGGGGAAAGAGAGTATATATGTGCAAATAGTGATTTATTAATATATTTTAACTTCCAAATTCTTTAGAGTGAATGCTGTCTTATTTCATGAACTGAATTTATATTTTACCATTTGTTTAAAAGATGTAAATCAACTTTATTTAGAATATGCTTAGAGTTCAAGACATTTCTTAATTTAGTTACTTGCCTACTAATTTTTTATTTTTAGTGATTATGTTAAAACAGTATATGGAAATTTTGTTCAGACTCTTAATTCTAGACAAATCAACCAGATGTCAAAGAATTGGTTTCTGAAAATGTTTGTATGTAGAACTATTGCAACTGGAAAGCATAGTCTGCATAATAGAGGAATGCAAACAGAATTAGAAGATTAGTTTCCCATTAAAAAATCTTTATTATCCTGACATATTTAGCTAGTGCACTGAGATGTGAAGGTGGATGTGGGAAGTTTCCTTTGACATTTACATTCCAGAAGAGATGTGGCCACAGGAGGAGTCTAATTGCAAAGAACTGGGAAATTTATTTGCAGGATTGGTTCCTCTGTCTTCCTTTGAATGAATTCCATTTGCTTACCTGACCTGAGCACAACACTCTTCTGAGTGAAAGTTTGACAGCTTCTGCCTGCATCATAGGTCCTCTCAAGCAATGTTTAAGGCAAGTATGAATTAAGGTGGGGAGATGGGATGGAAACTTCAAAAAGGGGACTAAAAAAAAACCCCTGTTTTCCTTTTACAATAGGAGAGTGCATAGAAAATACTGTTACAGGTCTATGAAGAAATTAGTTTTCTAATCATGCATTTTCTTGATCAATTAAAAACTAACTTGCTTAATAAGAAATACATAATTTCTGTGAGTTGAATTGCATTAAATTTCTGCTCTTTTCCCACACCCCTCCACCCCCCATTCTCTAGAGAGAATTTGGGAGTCCTGTTATCTCTAGTACTTACAGTTAGTCTTTGTAGTTAAGGTACTATTGAGAATTATTTAAAAGTTAGCATGTTTTCATAAGTAGCACAGAAAGATTAATGTGGCTTTTGAAACATCTACTTTATTTCTCAAGGAGTGACTTAGGCACTAGGAAGAACAGAGTCCAACCTTCTTTGAAACATTATTAAGACCAAAAAAAAAAATCTCCAGGAAAACATAGTTAACTAAAAACCAAGTTAATACAGATCTTAAGCTCCTGTGACAAGTGGTAATGACATATCCCAATTTCTGTAATCTTCCCCCCCCCCCCCCGTAGTGAATGATTACATTTTGATAAAAGAATTCGTTTATCCATTAAGCAGTCTTTCAAGGTGTTTTACTTTGGGACTAACTCTGCTTGTCATCTCTACCACAAGATCCATTGTTACATTTAATCCTGTTAACAATAATCTTTCTCAGTCGATTTCTACTTGTATCCCTCCCCAGCAGTCCCTAGAGTCCTATTGTATGAGCAATGTTAGTAAACACTTATCACTGTATCAGCAGAAGGTGATCTCTCCAGTCAATACAGTATACTTAGCAGCTCCTTAGAATGAATGACATCACAGGGTCCCTTTCACCAGACCCCCTTTCTAACCCCACACCCCGTCAGTTCTCATAGAGAACCACAAAACTTTTAGCTATTGTAAATTTTACTTCCAACTTCTAATTCTCTATTAAGATATATTTAGGAATGTATAGTTTGCATTGTATCAGCTTGGTTTTGTTTAGGAAATTTTTTTTTAACTTCACTATCTGTGTTTTAGCAGTTTTTAAGGAGAAAAAATGTTTCATGACTGGTAGAAAATGAGAACTCAGCAATGAACTGATTGTATTTTGTTTTTATTAAACATGATTACTGATTTCTACTTATAAATGTTAAGCTTGTCATATTAAGTAATCATGATGCTGAGTTAGCTCTACTTTTTTATGCTATATAGCATGTTATAACACTGAAACACATGTCTATTAATATTTTATATATGAGCTTTACTGGAGTATTTTAAATGTGTAATGTTATTGGTGTTAAGAGCACTTAACATAAAATCTACCCTTTTAGAAAATTTTTAACATATAATAC
Organism: Macroglossus sobrinus; assembly: GCA_004027375.1. Classification (NCBI taxonomy): domain Eukaryota; kingdom Metazoa; phylum Chordata; class Mammalia; order Chiroptera; family Pteropodidae; genus Macroglossus; species Macroglossus sobrinus. The sequence goes on from PVKZ01005289.1 coordinate 55,093, forward strand.
AGTATAGTTAGCTATAGGCACCATACTGTATATTAGATCTCCAGAATTTATTTATCTTTGGTCACCAAAACCTTCTACTCTTTAAACATCATCTTCTCATTTTCCCCTCCCCTACCCTTGGTAATCACCGTTCTACTCTCTGTTTCTATGGGTTTGACTATTTTTGATTCTACACATAATTAAAATGATAAATATTTGTCTTTCAGTGTCTAGCTAATTTCACTTAATATAATGTCTTCCAGGTCCATCTATGTTGTTGCAAATAGTAGGATTTCCTTCTTTTTTCAGGCCAAATTATGGTTCATTATATGTAAATACCACATTTTCCTATCTATTTTTCTGGTAGATAGACATGTAGGTTGTTTCCATAGCTTGGCTGTTGTGAATAATCCTGGAATAAACAGGAGAAAGCAAGTACCTCTTTGAGATCCTGATTTCAAATCCTTGGGATAAAAACCCAGAAATGGGATAGCTGCACCATGTGGTAGTACTACTATTAATTTTTTAAGGAACTTAATTACTGCTTTCCATAATGGCTCTTTCAATTTACATTCCCATCAATGGAGTACAAGGGTTCCCTTCTCTCCACATTCTTTTCAAAACTTACCTCTTATTTTTCCATAGGTGACTTCCTAACTGTTTCATAATGTTGGCCACTTGTCTTCTTTGGAGACATGTTTATTCAGGTCTTTTACCCATTTTTTAATCAGGTTATCAGGTTTTTGTTTGTTTGCTATTGAGTTGTAGGAGTTCCTTTATATATTTAGATATTAACCCCTATGAGATATATGGTTTGAAAAATAATGTCTCCCATTCTATAGGATGCTTTTTAATTTTGTTGATTATTTCTTTTGCTGTGCAGAAGCTCTTTAGTTTGATATAAGCTCAGTTATTTTGCTTTTGTTACCAGTGTCATAACAAAAAAAATCATTGCCAGGACCAATGTTAAGGAGCTTTTTCTCTTATGTCTTCTTCCAGGAGTGTTATGGTTTCAGGTTTTACATTTAAGTGAAATAAAACATGAAAATGTGACTCACCCCAAACAGAAAAATGGAAATATTTTCTTAATAAGGAATATGTATAACCTCTACCAAAAACAAAAAAGTACCTCAGATATTGATTTTCAAAGTTTTGTTACTTTTGCTTATTATGGTATTTTTGATTATTAAAAATTTAAGAAACAAAGACCTCTTATTAGAAGCAGTTTAAATTATGTCATAGAGTGATAGACCACAATATTGACAGACAGAAATGTGGGTTATAATCTCACTGTCACTATAAGACTCTAAACAGTGATTTATGTTCTCTCTGAACCTGTTTGTTCAGCTCTAAAATAAGAATATTGATTTGAAAAATGTCTAAACACCGTAAACTTCTCAAGGAAGTAACAATGCTAAAAAATCTCTTTTAAATGTTATTACATTTTGATGATAGTAATAATAATACAATATCTAACATTGTTAATGTCGAGATGATATCCCATAAATAGAAAATTGTAATGATGTAAGGTACTATAGAGAAATAATCTGAATAGTGATGTAAAGAAACCATCTGAAAATAGATTTTAAATCTTTTTTTTCTAATAATAGAGCAAGTTTGGGGACCTGATTTTTCTGAAAATTTACCACTATTTTTGAGTTCACTTTCCTATGTTAACAGTTAATTCTCATTGAAAATGCCAGAGAGAGCATTTGAGATCTTGCTCCCTTGCATATGTTGTCTGTTTGCCTTAAATAAATTATTATAAAAATTCAAAAAAAGAGAGAGAAGAAAAAGAAGAAACAGAAAGAAACAAAGAATGAGAAAAGGCAGGCAGACAGGCAGGCAGGCA